>JADWOT020000004.1:1359506-1582506 GCA_036345935.2 Taenia hydatigena
GCTGCATTGGTGGCAGCGGAAAGCGGACTTGACTCTATGCGGTTCCCATCCCGATCTCTATCGCCTGTGGCATATTGTAGCGGTGCGAAAGAAGTGCATGTGCTACGGATGGGAGCATATCTGACCTCCTATAGCAGAATGGCTAAGAACGACGTCCATCTTCAGCATCTACCCTATCTCCGTGTACTACAGGTAAGCTATTAACAACTGAAGTGACACTAGCCATGGATACCTGCGAAGGTTTCGTTCCGGAGTTTACCCTTAATAATGCCTGCGTAAGGAGATCGGTGTGCTAACGTCTCCATATGGACACACCGATGGTCGGTAGGACATCTTTCTTTAAACTTTACTCCCTAGCTTTACGAAACTTCAAGTCCAATCGGATTGATAAGAGGGCTCACTGACTTTGGTGTCAAGGATCGCCTCAGTTGCGTCGAATATCGGGGACTGGCAAGGTTAGCTCGTGAAGGCTTCTCTCCAGCACTGATTACGTTTCCATGGCTGACGCAGGACACCTAACAAGTAGCGTGGCAGGAGCGACGATTGAAAGACGAGAGGCGCAATGTAATATTTGATTGTTTGAGCTTCTGGTTTCGGTCAGAGTCACAGAGGTGGTCATATTAAATTAGCTGTGTACGCTGGCATTCAAACCATGCCAGCGGCTTATTTTTTATACTCGTCAAAAAACATACGTACTGTAGCGTTCTGAAGCTCCCTCAAAGGAAGAATGCTAAAGTAGACTATATATATTCAACGGACAGAGGGAAACAAGCTACTGGCATGGCCCGGAGGCCAGCCTACGCAGCTAGAGCAATACGGCCACCCCTGTGACCTTGACCGAAACCGGTATTTCCAACAAACAAGGTATTACACATACTACCCCAGCATTTTGCCTCCTTTTTCCTCAAGGGAGCCTCAGCACGCAACAACTAGGCCAGCCTTTTACATGTAGCCAATGCATATTTGACAACATTAAAATTTATTTGAGTTCTGGTTTACAATATCTAGTTTAGATAACACAAAATCTACAACAAATTTTTTAGAATAGAGATATGGTGATAGAAATCAAATTAACAAAAAAAGACAAGGCAATTATTTTTGTATGACAAGACTGCTTAAAAATTTTAAATTTAATTTTTTTTTCGCCATATGTCTTATTCGTAACATTTGTTCTTCAGTTTTGTTTTGACCTTTTGTACAAGGGTCAAAGTGTGGCGGTTGTAGCCGTTCGGAGGTGTCACAAGGTTTTTCTGCTAATGGATGGAGGTGCTGTGTTGCGTGAATTGGTGCAATGTGGCAAAAGAAAGCTGTCTCGCCTCACTAGAGACGAGTCGGAGAGGTTGTTGAGGCGAACCTTGCTCTCTCTGTCGTTGAAAACGTGGCGACGACAACAGAAGGAGATTCGCAGACGCAGGCGTTTCGAACGACGCGATTGGCAGAGTTTCTACAGAGCGTGGGAAGAGGAGGACGACTTTGAGGAGCGTGAAGAGCTCCACGAAATTCGCGTGCACAATCCGGGTTTGGCGGCGGCCTTCGCAGCTCTCGACAATGCTGGTGGGTGCGTGAAGAATTGTTGTGACGGTGAAGAGGATGACGATGGCACGGTAGATTCGTTTTACCATTGTCAGAGTGACTGCAGGTACAGATATGCTGTGCCCAAGATAGACACGTGTTAGTGATAGTGGGATAGAGTGGAGCGAAGGAGGAAGAGTGGCAGATGGAGATGGCGTGAGAGCGAGAGCGAGAGCGAGAGCGAGAGAGAGAGAGAGAGAGCTGACATTTGAATTGTACATATGAGATGTTTGTACATAGTTGTAAATGATGTTGCATGTAATCTGCTTTGTTGAAGGCGACCAGACCGTTGACCTGGTATGGTGTGATTTGGTGTCGTGCGACCTGGTCAAACCTGGTCTTGTCTAACCTGACCTGACCTGATCTGGTCTGGTCTGGTCTGGCCGGAGTTGGTTCTTGCGCCTCGTGAAACAAACGATGGCTGTGAGGAGGCAGGAGAGGCGTCCATGATGGAGCCTGGTAAGAGACGCGTTGCTCTTATGCATTCTGCCTTTTGTATATACGTGAATATGTACGGGCACGAAGACTTGTGGTGTTATTGGTTCTGGAGTGTGCTTTAAGAGATTATTGCTATTACTATTGCATTGGCATTATTGTTATTATTTACAAGTCTATGGGATGTAAAATATGTCTTGTCTCATTGGTTTGTCGCATTGGTGAGTGTTGAGACTAGTAGGTGGATGGGCGGGTGGTAGGATGGATTGGTAGGTGAGTGAATGAGTGAGTGAGGTGTGAATGAGTGGAAGTGTGATTGTTGTGAGTGTATTGTGTTGATGTGCAAATGTGTTTGTGGTTATGCAGGAGGGGGCGGGCGATGGTGCGCCGTCTTCTCATGTCGGTTGGAGGAGGATGCGATCGTGTGGCGACGGCGTCGGGATTGCGCGGTTGTGGGTAAATGCGTTTTGAATGTGACCTATTGGATTGAAGTTGTATTATGAGACTTGTTTTGCATTTGTTGTGCAAGCAGACATTTAATTGAGATGGAAATTATAATGTGTTACGGGGCTTGTTGTTGGTGTCATTTGTATTGCTGTTTGCGGTTGGGTTATTACGAACTGTGATTTTCTCATTTTTTTGTCGTTTTACTTCTTTGTATTCGTTATATTTTTGTGCGTTTTCCTTTTTCTTTAATCTCTTGTCTTTTTTTGTTTCGACGTTCGTTTGTTGCTTTTTTTTGCGATTTTCTGGGGTTTACTGTCTTTCTTGCGCTTTCGTCTCCTTCCTTTTGTTTTTCTACCTTGAGTTTGTTAAATTTTATTTTCTGTTTTTTTTTAATTGTGTTCTCTGTTTGTGTGGTATTTTCCTTGTTGTGGTAGTTTTCGATCTCAATGCTAAGTATAATATTTATTAATCGTTTCTAACCATTTGATATTTTATTTGCAGCTTATATTTTGTCGGTCTTTTAGTAGCTACTTTTACTCTTTTTTTGATAATTACGTTACGAATTAAGACAGGTTGCCTTCCGCTTTTGTTCTTCTTCGTATGCTTTGAATGTATCATGTGTCAATTTGTTACTTTTGCGATTCTTAATCTTTTATTTCTGCCCGCAGCCGCTCTTGCTGTTTTTCTTATGAGCCATATCAGTGAAGTTTGGGTGGGATTAAGCGAAAGTGATTTTGTATGAGAAATCTTATTGCATCTACGTCTATTCTGCCTATTTGGGTTCGGACTTCGTGATTCATTTCGCACATTCAGGCTTCATTGCCTGATTTTGGAGCTGCGATCCATTCTGTTGATTGCAACTGTGTTGAGTTGTATTAATCGCCATTGGGAGTCCGCATAAGCTCGTTTAAATTTGATGCTATTTAATTGAATGAATACGAGTAGCTTTTTGATGTGTTTTTCAATCTGGATCGCTGTGTGTACGTTCCGTGGATCCAATGTGAACTGCTCAAGCAGGCGGTTAACGCCTTCTCATATTACTTCATATTTATTGGGAAAACAACATCATTCTGCGATTCGTTAACTCTTTCTTTTTGTAGCTGTGGCCTTCCAAGACTTCCTTGAGGGCGAAAGGAGGCATAACGCTGCTAACCAACAGAAAATTTTCTAGTCTATCGGCCTGGCCTGGAGGTCAGCTTGCTCGACTAGGGCCATATGGTCACTCAAGTGACCGTAAGCGAAACTGGCAGTCAAACAAGTAACGTATTGCGAATTTTTAGAGGCATCAAAAATAGCATTTAGATCTATTTTAGGAGTGGCTGTTGTGGCCGTATTGAAGGCTGCATGACAATGAAATGTACGCCTCATGGATGCTTTTGGTGTATATTAAGGGGATTGCTGACTGTTTTACATGGATTGTTTCATCCTCAGCTCCAGTCCGGGCGATTCGTTTTCGTTGCATTGTTGCAAGTAGTGATTAGGAGGGTGGTGCTTGGTGTGCCGTCATTCCCCTGCTTAAATCGAATGATGCGATGTCAGCGTCGGTTTGTGAGTTGACACATGTACATTGGGGTTTCATTGAACGTTTGGGTGAGGTGTTGGGTCTCATGCAGGTTGGGGTGGCGCAGCGTGTTGGGTCAGGTGGAGGAGAGGCCTTGCGCGCCCGCTCGGTCGCCTCTCTGAGGTTGTCCTGCTGCGGCGTCCTTCGATAGTGGATTCACTTCGGCGATTTGCGTTGTCGAGCAGGTTGCTGCCCCTTTAAGTTATAAGCATAGGTCGCGTTGGGTGAGGGGGATTCCATTGGATCTGGTTAGGTACCATTGTAGCAAGTTGGGGTCGTGCAGTGTTTCTGTAGACGGCTGTAATAGTTGTCTGCGGTAACGTACAGGCCTGGTCTCGGTGCATGGTTCCGCTGTAAGGGTAGCTGCTTTGGGTGGATGGTTGCATTGGTACACTGACTAGTTTCACCTCAAATGCATATCAGCAATCGCAAGTGCTGCTTTAATTTCCTTAACGTTTAATATCAGAAGTTAATCCATTATAAAGGAAGGACTTACTTCTCCATCAGGAATGAAACATAAAGATACAACATACTAAAGCCCATTGCATTTATCTTAAAACTTTTGATTTAGTTTCGGTAAAAAACAGATTTTGTAAAAATTACATTATTGCTAATTTAGTTTTTAGCAATTTGTTTCTATATCCAGCTTGTTTTAGTTCTCCTTTGTTTAGTGCGCAGCGAATGGGTGATTTTAGCTGGCTCCTATGACGGACGTGGATCTGTTAATGTATTTAGCGCGTGAAGCGTCGATCAAGCTGAACTTACTGTTCTCACGAAAGGCATCTGACAGATTTCGTAGGTCCGTGCTCCTTTGGGAGTCTTTAAGATGCTGGGATAAGCAACTTGCTGCGATGCAATATAAACACCATTCGACCGCAAATTGCAGAGTTGTCACTGAAGTTCGTGAAGAAAATGGCAGCGCTCGAAACCAGCGTTTGGAATCATCTTCGAAACCTCTTGAAGATGGTGATGTCAATGAAGTTGTTCCAGGGGACTTAATTTCTGACTTAGATGAGGATTCCTCTCGGGACCGTGTTGGATAGCCAAATATCTCCGGATAAAGTTATTTTATGCTATTTTATGTGAAATCAGTGGAATATTTTTTTTACGTCTTCTTGCTCAGACTCTTCCATTGTGTACTAGTCTTTCAATATTCGTGGTGTCTACCATTGTTAAACCGTTTGTCTTTCGTCTTCCTCCCCGTACGTTTCCACTACGAACAGTTTCCGTCGCTCTCCGTGCTTTGCATAATCCTGTGCGACTTTAGTGATTATAAGGTACGTGACTGGCTTGATTTTAGTCCATCTGCCGTGTTGATTGCCTTTCTCTCATTGGAAAAAAATTACGTTTATTTCCCTCCCTGTCAGCAATATAATTTTGTAACGTAGCATGTTTTACATTAAATGATTGATTTGAGCTTTCTTCATTCTAGCCACTACCTTTACATGTGCCATTTCGGATTGAAATGTATGGCGGTATGTACTATCCGTTCCCGGTTTGAACCGATGGATGAGAAGTCATTCCTCATGAGACCACCGAGATCATCCAATAGAGGAAATTGCTCAATATGTTTCAAGATGTATTGCTATTACTACCGCGAATCTTTCTAGCATTTTGAAAAACAATTGGTGAATTGGTCTTAGATGTGGTTTTTGTTTCGTGCCTTACCGCATTGTTGTGCTAAATTACCTTTTTATCCCCCAAAACGTTCTTTTTAATCCACGAAAGGCGATTGGGTTGACGTTATGGTCTGTGTTGAAGCTCCCATAATGAGGATGATGATTTGGAAGCTGGCATTTTGTTGTTTTGTTCGAGATTGTTCCTTTATTCCCAAGGTGACTCACCCAGGGGTTGGTTGGGGACAATGTAGCCTTCTGATGGCAGCACCATGCAGCAGGATCATCTAACACACCTCACTTAAACTCAGAGAATCAACTATGTTGTTCACCGATTCACCTAAACGTATTGCGAGTCTTGATCCGCTGGCCTGGCGAATCCCATGCAAGGGTAAAAAGAGGTGACCACAGGGTGGAGGGCATCCGAAATGCGAAATGGACGTCCACTTCCGCTGCGTCAGAGCACTAGGGTTTCCGGAGTTGGAGTGACTCGTAGTTAGGTCTTTAACAGTTATATCTACTTTCAAGTGTGTCAAGCATATAAGATTGACAAATGGAGAGTACTTAAAGAGTGTTTGACTCGGTAGGTATTGTGGGATTCACGGCAATCATCCTCAAAACAGGAGGGTTCCATCTTTGTGTAGGAGTTTCTGAAACGTCAGCATTAAAACATTTCGTCCTCAGCAGAGTCAACGATTTCTATTCGCCGAGACTGGGTTGTCAGTGTCCGCCGTACGGTGAAATGTTGGACCTAATCAAAAGCCTCCTTAAATACGGGTAGGCGGTATCAAGTACGAGTTTTGAGTTTTCTTTGGCAAGGGGCTTCGTTATCCGTGCATTGCTTCATTTATGTATGCGCGCACTATCCAGATTGAAAGGCTAAACTGAAGTGGATTGGGACATTGCACTGACTGCTAGAAATAGACCGCACCTACCACTTACCACTGTGCTAATTGATGCTACAGCATCAGTCTCTTCCATGACTCTAAAATCAGGCGACTCGGCACTTGGCATAGCACAGGCTTTATTAACTCTGCTTCACATTCAAACATAAACAGGGGGAAAGGGAAGAGAGGGTAGCAAGTGGGTGATAGCAATGACATTAACAGGGCGGGAGAAATGCACTACTCATCTATTCAAACATTCCATTGACCATCTAACAGGCGTCTCGAGGTAGTCGGGTCAAAAACTCGCGCATATCGTACTCTGCAGCATACTCTTCCATCTCCGCATCGCCCCAACTCGGTCCCTTTCCCGCACTACTTGCACCACCATTGTCCGACAGCGCTGATACACCTTCTCTTGTCACTGCTGCCGCCATGTTATCAATCAGCCGACTGGTGTCCATCTCTCCCAGCGCCTGATTGTCGGGCTGAGAGATGAGGGTGCGTGCTAGGTGGCGTTTGAACACCTGCAGACTCATAATTCGCTCCTCAATGCTGCCTGCAGTGCGAAGACGGAAGACAGAGACCACACGGCGTTGACCGATCCGGTGAGCCCGATCCATGGCCTGAAGATCGCGGCAGGGGTTCCAGTCGTGCTCCACAAAGATTACCGTGTCCGCACCCGTTAAATTCAAACCGAGGCCACCGACTGCGGTGGTGAGGAGGATCAGCATTGAAGCGGGAGACTAGGGCCTTGTGCGCACCCAATGAAACACTGCATTCGAGACGGAGATGCACAAGGCTCTTGAACTCCGTACCGGGAGGGAGGAAATTGGAGATGTGGAAAATTAAATTCAAAAGGACTCCCTACACAACCAACTTCTTGAATTCTCGTGAAGCCACTTTGGATCCATCAATCAATTCAACTTCAACCATTAATTCTTCTCAATTCTATCCAGCCACCAGTCTCAAATATGTGTTCGTCTCGATGCTACCCATTTATCGCCAAGAACACGCATCCTTTTTGGATCAATTTAGCTATCCAATCCACCGTTCCTTCACTTAGGTACATTTGCTGTAAAGTTTGAGATGGGTAAAGTGATCAAGTGAGGAAAGTAGATCTTTGACTTGCCTGGATAGACGAGTGACAAGATTGAGCAGCAGATCGCTATGTTCCTCGACCTCCGTAATCGACATCACATCCTCTGTCGGATAACCACCTCCTCCGTTACTGCCCTCCTCCGCCGTTGTTACCGCTGCTTCGAGAGTCTCCGAGGCCTCAATCTATTAGGAGTCGTCTACGAATGTATGAGGCGTGTCTGCCTGACAGACGAAAGTCGGCCAGATCATCACTATTTTCAGCGCAGTGTCGCTAACCGCTAGGAGGTACTTGATGGGTCGGAAACCTTCACTGGAGGTAGATCGGTCCCAGGCCAGGCTCGTAACTTCTGTCCGTCCAGTGTTTTCAAGAAGATCTCGTAGGGTTTTGAGTGTCAGAAGAAGGTAAGAAAAATATCATTTCTGCTTTCTACCGACCATTTAGCACTGAATAACTGCAAAAAGATGTTACTGGAACAATTACAACAAATAATGCGAGAAGGTAAAAGGATTTCTCCACAGAAGTAGTTCCTACATGGGGATCGAAATATGCCACCGAGGCGAGAGGGGAACATAATCAGGCGCAGGAATATCCAGCAAAAGATTAAAAAGTAAGACATGAGGTGAAAACTACGACAGATAATTTCATTTGACAAGTAATTAACTGTGAATCAAAGAAGATTGTTGTTAGAATAATCGAGAGGGTCCAAAAACTCGAGTCCCAAGGATGAAAACAAGCATCCATAGGGGTCAGGGATGTTGTGGAGATGGCTTTGAATGGCGATGGAGTAGCAGTTGCAACTTTGCAATGCCTGATCAGAGAGAAGGCAAAATTTCCATCCAAGATGCAACCCGTCTGAAGGATACGTGCTCTGAGCATGGCACGACGACGTCAGTGTGTGCTAGGGAAGAGCAGACCTCCTATCCAGTCAAGTTACGGCTGGGTCACGACCAGCTACCAGGATTGAGGCCACTGCTAGTTTGCGCGTGCCCTCGTGTTGTCCTCTCTCGACACCATCACACCGCATGGAAAGTTCCGAGGGATGGACATGGTTTCGTGGCCCTTTCCTTACAGCGTTCACATCAAGGTTTTAAGTGTTCGGAGTTTGGGTGCTTTTAGAATTCGTTTTTACTGCCAAATTTCTTCAATGTCGTGAAACCACCACCTCATGTCATCACATTCCTTGTGGTCTGTCAACATCTTGCCGTATAGGGGGCATAAATACGCAAAAGGTGCGATGGATGGCAGATGTCTTTGCTATTTAGTATTTTTCTACTTTCAATCAGTATCACGGCTGGTTAGACACTAACGCTGCTCGCTCCTACCCGTGTCCATTGGAACCTCGCAAAAGCCTTGGCATCAACAAGGATTTACTCGTCTAGCGCGTGAAAGGCTACAACTCATACGGGTTAAAAGGCAGCTAGATATACTCGTACATTATTTAGGCTGGAAATCCTCACCTGCCTTGGGGAGGCGCGCGACAAGGCAAGAGCGGGCGAATCTGGCATTGAAAGCGGCCTCCAGGGGAGCAAGAAAGTCGGACCTAAGGAAATCAAAGAGTGCCCACCGTCGTGCCCGTCAGGTTGAGGCGATGGTGGGCACACAGCCTCTTCACTACACGCGAACTCTTTTTCAGAGGAAAAAAAGAAAGAAGGAGAAGAAGGGCATCACCAAAGAAGGTAGCAGTGATGAAGACTGTCTGATGATGAGTTACGTCTGGTTGGTGAAACCGTTCCCTGTTCAATCTAGTGGATGAAGAGCGGGGACTTAGGTCTAACGACCATTTTCAACGGCATACAAGATCCGCCCAAAGAAAAGTCCATAAGTATAGGACTATTTAGGATTGTCCGAGATAGGGGATCAGCAACTCCCATTGTTGTAATATTAACGTACGATGAAGACGGTAGACACCATCATTGAAAGTCAATGCCTTTACCTTCCAGACACCGTTCCGCCTCGAACTTCTTAAATTCCAAACAAATTTTTGGCAAGTGTGTGTTTCTCCCACCTCCAACAACCACCACTCCTCGTCATTTATGGTCGTTCGGTCCACCTGATGCCTCTATTATCGCTACTGAGTGGATCACGCCATCCAACATTTGAGCCCATCAACCCTAAGAGCGGCAAGATTTATATCCCGTTGCCTCTGCGGTTTGGGTCTTGAGAAAGCCTAGATAATAATCACGCGGCCCCTTCCTTCCGAAAGAGTTAGTGGCAGGGACTCTTGTCCAGCCAGGTCCATTGGTTGATGGATTGATACATGGCACTGCCAAATCTTCGTGATGAATGCCCCCGAGGCCCATGGAGAGATTCACCACATCGGGAGCCTAGATGGAATGAGTGATAAAAATGTCGGGGTTTAGCTAAATCACGCCCCGGGACAGAGATTAGATTCACCTCATCTTGAGGTTAACGCATTGAGCCCCTCTGGGCATCGTCACTATCATCTTCTCTGGTCCGACTGCAACAAATGCTCAGTGAAAACTTGTTTCACTGGTGGTAGACACCTCCGTGATCCGTGGTCGTTGCGTAAGGGACTGTGATAATGTCATGAAAATAGCTTTATACAGCAAAAAGAATAGAATACAATTTCATTTTGGGGAGCCGACTTCCAAAGAAGCCTCATATCAACTGCGAAAATGTGAATAATTCGTGGTTTCCGTAAATCAAAGAGGAAACCGAATAGCAATTTGGCAGAAATTTCAATAGCTAGCCGGGTTGCAAGCGACCTTGTTCTTCCATTTATCAGTTACGATAACCATTCTATGCTAATGTACTGTGTGGCCTCGTCCTTTAGGCGTATAAATTCGGTTCACCGATTGACACGTGATAAATGCGAAAAATGAGTTCCTCCAGGTCATTTTATTGCTGCAAAATTTTGTTAGAAAGCATTTTTCGCTTGATTGTGAATGGCTTCTTAAAAAAATCGCAGCTATTTTTAACAAGCCATTTATGCCTTATTCACACAGAAATAACTGCTTATGTGGATGGAGCGAGTGTATTCAACCCAATGAGCAGTGGCAGCCCCAACCAACTCGAAATGCTAAGATGCGCCTACATACTACTTAAAAGCACATTCATTTAAGTAGTATGTGGGCCGCGGTCGCTGTCTTGATTACTCAATCCGCCTGCCAAAGGAAAAGGGGAGGGGATTTTATAGACCTCACGCAACCTTCGTCATGACGTGCCATTGTCGTGGTTTTAGCGCCCCTATCCGATTATCCTCCTCGCCGTGAAGACACAGACACGCACGGATGCTCATATTCGATGTAAAATTGGATAATCGGCGTCTAGATAAGTAATAATAAGCAAAAAAGGGCATAGTTTTGACAAGGAAAGCAAAGGTTCGCAGAACATTTGAGTGAGACCTCATTTTCGAATCGAGCAAATTATGCACGCAAGAGCAACTAGTAATGCTGACTATGTACATCAGAATGTTGGTCTCGTTAAAGGAAAATAAGAAGTTCTTTCATTCACTACCTTTTGACTCCCACATCCTCCTGTGACAGTTAAAATTACATGATTTCGATGTCATATCCATGTTTGAGCTGAAAAAATTGAGGGGGCCTTCGTGGCGGTGACCAGCTAAGGTCAATCAAAACTCACTTCCCTCCTCGCATGGCGCTATGGTATCCCCAAATGAAATGGGCGTGTTTGTCACGTCAGTTTGTGCTGTAAGCCTTCGTCCGAGGGGGACTTCCGTACTTTCCCCTTCCTTGGACTAGTTAAAGCGAGGGGCTACATTAAACTCTGCGTTTATTGTAAATGCGTTTATAAAAAATATCCTCGACTTAGAAGTGACTCTAAGGATATGACTTTGCGCTTAATTTCTTAATTTGGGGATAGTTTCTGCAACCACTTTTCACAAAGCATGCACTTCCACATTAGCCTCTTTCAAACACTCACCTTACAACCCTTAAAAATCTTCCCAAAGTGAGGCTCCTTAATTTGGTGGAGTCTGGCATACTGGGTGATGGTACAATTCCCCAATCCAACAGACAATTTAGTGAGAACGGGACAATGACCACGAGACTTTTACGTGGCCTCATTGAGACGCCCCAAGTTTTACAAAAGGGTACGTAAAATGGCATATTCTGGCATTAGTGGATCAACCCCTTAGTTTGATGTTATGCTTCGGTCACCCACGTCCTCACACACTCCTGTAGATTAAATGTTCTTGAAATAAAAGCACATTCTTATCCGAGACGTATGCTGTTGAGGTATTATTAAATCTTGATAAACACTTGCATCGACCAAGATAGGGGAGCTTCGGATATCACAAAACCTGGATGCAAAATTACTTGTCTACTGAAACGCTTACAAGTAGTAGTTATCATGCCGGTTCCCATTTAGGCGGGTAAATCCAAATCGCCCAGTTGCTTGTTGTCGTGTGGATATATTCTCGGCCAGAAATGGAAATTGAGGTCTTCAAATGTTCTTCAGTCTTAGAATTATGAAAACATTATTTGGTTTCTACCAATCCATGCAAGTGAGATTGCGGCTCAATGGACTCGTCCAGAGTGCTGATGACGTTTTTCCTTGTTGGAACACTTTGAAACTGAGGAAGGAGGCTGAATGTGGCAATACATGTGACAGCGACTATCTGGGAAAATGGTTTAACAAAACTGATAATTCCAGGATAAAGTTATTAGTTCATTTAGCCAAGAATTAAAGTTTGTGGTGCATAAACAATTGAAGAGGAAGCATCAATGTTAAGATAAGATTCTGGGTCAATACGATTCGCGTTGATAATGAATTATGGGAACTTTGAGAATGGTGCCATGCATGGAGTTGGATAATTTATATTGTTCAGTCCTTCCCATAGTTTGCCTACTAAACGTTGATAAAATTGCGCCAAATCAATTCCTAAAAGCTACCAACGGGAACATTCGAACCACTGCTGCAACTGATGGAAGTCACTCGGACTCACCTCCTTCAAAGAGACCCCCCCCCCCCCAAGCTCAAAGCGCAGCTGCTACCCACTATCTCCCACTCGAAGCACCCGTCACCGAAGCTACTCTAGTGCTTTGCTACCAGACCAGGCCTGTCAAAGGTGAAATTTCCTTCAGAGGACTACCCATGCTTAACCACACCGCCTCTTCTACCCATAGCCCTTTATCTTATTTCCCTTCACAACATCCCACGACGTACAAGGCGCCGTTAACTAGCAGACCACACTCACCAAGACCATGCTATTTACAATGAGAAAGAGGCAAGAGGTGGGGAGAGGATTAAGGACAGGGAAGAGGGGTAAAGTCAATTTCAAGCCGATGGTCGTGTGGTAGGG
The DNA here is from genome assembly GCA_036345935.2 of Taenia hydatigena. Classification (NCBI taxonomy): domain Eukaryota; kingdom Metazoa; phylum Platyhelminthes; class Cestoda; order Cyclophyllidea; family Taeniidae; genus Taenia; species Taenia hydatigena. Next base: position 1,372,408 of record JADWOT020000004.1, read on the forward strand.
ATGAGCCCGATGAGCGCTCGTATTTCGGGAGTGATGGAGGGATGCTCATGTCGGCGACAGAGACGTACCAGTTGCTCCCGCTCCTCTGGACGGACACCTTCGCGGTAGAACTCCAAAAAGGCCAGGAGACTCTTGAACCAAGTCACTGGCATTCGACCCTCTGATGTGAAATACATCGAACAGTTCGCTTTGTCGAATCTGTGCAAAGAGAATACAAGGAAAGCAAGCTGAAGGAGCGGATGAGAATCGAACTGCACACATGTGTGAGTGCTAGATAAAATGGCTTGGCGTGGATAAGGCAACTAATGAATGAACAGAACGATTAGGTGTACATATGTTGAAGGAGAGGAAGATATCCAAATGAACAGACGAACGGCAGAGAGGGAGTAACTCACGAGGTAAAGTAGGCGACGAGACGAGCGACGGCGTCCTCGGGCAGAAAGTACCGTTTGTTGATGATGGATTCAATTACCAATGAACGTGGAATTGAGAAGTCCTCCTCGCAGGTAAGGCTCAGGGCTACTGCAGAGAAATGCGCCCGAATGGAAGCCTTCTTGATGAGGTGCGCCAGAATCACCCCCTCTGTCTTGGTCATCTCCGACTGTAAGAGAAAAGGAAAGGGTAAAATAAAGCTGGCCAATTGATGAGTAAAGCCAAATACCTTTGCACACATGATCAGGGAGCAAGTAAAAACTTGGGTGCATTTGGGAGGCATAACTGCACACATACAATCGAAAGTTTTTGAGACAACATCATAACGAATACCTTCCCGTACAAAAAAGAGCTCAGTAATCAACAGGAAACGGATAAGACCAAACGGAGGTCAAAAAACACGAAATGTAAGTTAAATTATCCAGTTGACTAGAATACGATCCCATTGTAAGGTACACCAGTGTGATGTTCGAGCCTACGATTGATAACGCTTTAATATGAATAGCTGGAACCAGTCTCTACCTTGTTCAAGAGAGGCAAGCGATAATTAATGGTAGAACACCTTGAAATGGCCATGAAGGGCAACACGAAGTTATTTGTACTTACAATTAGCATTCGTTCGTAGAATTAAGGAATTACAGGACAACCGAGAAAATAACTGGAATTCTTTTTAGCAAAGTCTACATCGATGCTTTAAAAAGGTGAGAAGTACCAAATGAAAAAAACTAGAATTCAGTAAACAAAAGTGGTGTGCTCCTGAGAGTGATGCTAGAAACAACTTTGGACCTACTGCTAGTGTTTTTTGATGAAACATCCAGCAGCGGTTTATTGCATAACCTAGTTACGCTTACAAATAGCTTAATGAAAACATCCTTTAAAAGCGTTTTGCGGTATACTTGGGGTAATCGTCCTATCGTAAAGGTTGGATGACCCGATCGGTTCTATCAGATGAAATATTTAATCCGGTTTTTGAAAAAAACCATAGTGCTCCGTGAGGTAACAGGATTGCATGCAAAATACGAAAGCAAGTGGGATAAGAAAAGACTGATAAATGAACTTTCCTTTATCCAGGGGTAGAATACAGCAGCCAAAAACTCCCGAATACGAAATAAGGAGGCGATCAGAGCCTCAAACAACTGCACGCAGAGGCGTCCATTCTTAGCTATGTCGCTGCGCACTTTCGGTAGCAGATAGTTCTCATAGAAGCTAAAGTCAAACCAAACTGGACAATATAGTCAGCGAAGCATTCATCAGCCACTGCGTGTTAGCATCTACGTGTTTAGAAGCAACGTACTGGAATGCCTGGTCTCCCCCTTTTGAAGCGAAAACTTTGACAATCCGAGGATAAGTATGACTGGTCCACTCCAGTGGGGAGAGCATTTCCAGTAGACTTTCATACCCAGGCAAATGTGGGAGCATTTTAATCGTTTTAGGGAGAGGGCCACTGCGATAATGCGACAAGACATCCTTTAATAGACGAATATGATTTTTCAACTCATCTGGCAGCTCCTCGAAGTCATCGACTGCTTTAAAGTCATCGAGATCTGGTAAGCTGCCGCAAAATTCCGACATTTCTTCAGCAACCTGCAAAAGTGAAACTGTAGCCACCACTTATACAATTTACCACGGATCTAGCCTCATTAATGTTCTGAATAAGTTCATTTGAGTAGGCGCCATCATCATCCGCGTTAGGTTTGAAGAACTTCTCCCACTCTTCGTTATATTCGTCCCCATCGTCATCCTGGAGAGGCAGGTCCTGGTTGATAACACCCACCTCCTCGTCTGATGATTCATTGTCATCAAGGTTTAACTTCTCAACCTTCTTTCTCCTAGTGAAAATATACACTAGAAAAAATCACTAACTTCGGGAGGAGGTCATTTTCTTCATTAGATTGCTTTAGAAGCTTATGCAACCTTTTTACCGACCGTTCATCAAGAGCCTTAAGATGCACAATAACATCAATCGAAAGCTTACTTCTGTACCATCCAGTTCTTCACGCCTTCTCTTGCTTGTAGCTTTTGGCATGATGAATGTGACAATGCGGGTTCGACAGTGGTAGACACGTGGGCTAAAAGAACTGCTGGTTGTGTCTGTTGAAAGGTTAAAATCCTGACTACGATATATTACAGCAAGGCAAATTAGTCATACTAAGCTAGTAAATTGAGCAACGAGATGATTTTGAATTGGCATTTTTCGGTATGGCTCTAAGGCATATTACGTAATGCTAATTGCACTAAATGTATAGCAATGGACAAAATTTGTAATTCATTACTTGATTGCATGTAATACTTTTGCAAGGCAAAATCTATCATAATTATAGGTTTTTATTTATCATGGTTGATTGTTGAATATAACTGACATTCCTTCTGGGCTTTCTAATTCATCATTGAGGGCTTGTGTATTAACGGCTTGTATATTATTGTTGTCCCACGACCAATCTGCCTGTTTTCAATGACCTTACGCTTCTGACAATAAAGAGTTGAAGATTACTCTCATTATAGGAAAACTTTTGCTCATTTTAAGAAGCATATGCCTTGTTTCTTGGGTACCTGCCAGGGTACGCTCGTGTATTATGGTTTTCTCAAATGGACTAAATGGTGACTATGGCCTCTTTGAAACCGCGGGTTAAGAGAAAGCCATGAAGCCAGATAAAACACAAGGCTTTCCTAGTACTTTGCTTGCTTACTGGTTTCCGGTACGGTCACTTAGGTGACCATATCGCCTTGGCCAAGTGGGATGGCCTCCAGGCCATGCCAGTAGCACTGATTCCTCTCTCTTTGCTGAATCATGCATGTATACATTCTGTCCTAGTTGTATGCCTTCTTTTTCCTTCAAGGAAGTCTCAGGAAGCCACAGTGTCCCATGTAGATGCTATTAGTCAGGCTGGATCTTTACCTCTCAATCACATTCTACAAGAATAAAAGCTTTTGTAACATGTTTCTTGCTATGCATCTTGGTATTATTTTTGTGTTCTGATATCACCTCCTAATGCTACTGGCGCTAATAATCACCTCGACTGCCGTGGGATACCAATTCTTAGGCATTGTCATCAATTTTCCAATCTTAAATTCATTGCATTGACTTGTTATTCATTCTTCTGCTTATCAGCTTCTCCTTCTCTAACTGCATTTATGGACTCACACAGCTCACTGCTCTATGAAATCTAAACCCTTCTGACAGACAACTAATGCAGTACTTTGTTTGTCAGAACTGCCGGTTTCTGTCAAGGTCACAGAGGTGGCCGTATTGCCCTAGCTGCGTGGGCTGGTCTCGGGGCCATACCAGCAGCCTTTTTCCCTCTGTCCGGTGAATATATATATTCTACTCTAGCATTCTGCCTTCTTTTGCCTCCATGAGAGCCTCGGGACGCTACATTGGTGGCAGCGGAAAGCGAACCCGACTCTTTAGGGTTTTTTTTATCCCGATCTCTACCGCTTGCGGCATGTTGCAGTGGTGCGAAAGAAGTGCATGTGCTACGGATGGGCCACGGACGACGTCCACCTCCGGCATCTACCCCATCTCCGTGTTCTACAAGAAAGCTATCAACGACTAAAACGACACTAGCCATGGACCACCTGGAAAGTTTCGTTCCGAAGACTACCCCTAGTATACTTGCTTAAGGAGATTGGCGTGCTAGCGTCCCCCTACGGACATGCTGATGGTCGGCAGAACCACTTATTCCAAACCTTGTTCTCAAGCCAAACGAAGCTCCAAGCCCAATGCACTGCCAAGAGGGATTTCTGACGTTGGTACCAAGCATCGCCTCAATCGCGTCGAATGTCGGCGACTGGCATGGTTAGCTCGTGGTTGCTTCACTCCAGCACGGATTACGTTGTGATGGCTGACGCGGGGGATGTACCGAGTGGCGCGTCGGGGACGACGCCCGAAAGAGGAGAGGGGCAATGTAGTACTTTGTTTGTTGGAACTACCGATTCCTGTCAAAGTCACAGAGGTGGCCGTACTGCCCTAGCTGCGTGGGCTGGCCTCCGGGCCATGCCAGCAGCCTATTTCCTTCTGTCCGTTGAACATTTATATTCTACCCCACCATTCTGCCTTCTTTTGCCTTCGAGGGAGCCTCAACACGCTACATCAATCGTTCAGACGTATTGATGTGAAACGCAAGAGAGTCGCGTCCACTTTCCGCTGCCACCAATGTAGCGTTCTGAGACTTCCCTGAAGGCAAACGATGGCACAAAATCAGAGTAGAATACATATATTCAATAGAGAGAGGGAACGGGACTGCTGGCATGCCCCGGGGCAAGCCCACACGGCTAAGACAATGTGGCGGCCACCTCTCACTGACCCAGGCCGAACCCGGCAGTCCAAACAAGCAAAGTACTACAGTAGCTATTGCCAAACAAACTTCTGTCTATTTTCAAATTCATCTACATTGACCAGACTGTGCGCCACATGGGCAAGAATTGTCCTCGGGTCAAGTCATGCTTCCTGCGTTTACGATGCATCTCCTTCTCACATTCACAAGACGGAAGGTCAACTAAGTGTGGTAAGACAACATGGACTCTTGATGTTACGCACAGTTCAAAATGTAATGTAATGCAGTAATGGAAGCACAGCTTCGGCCTAAGACATGACCTCACTGCTGTGTGGAATCGCTGATCTGGCCAACGACGCCCTGTTCTTCAACTTGAGCTGGTGTAGCATCCATCAAATACTGTCATTATAGTCCTGTCAAAATTGATAATTTTGGGTGTAAATCTTGCGGAATATTATTTGGCAACAGAACTTAGCTGACTGGGCGAGAGGATTCAGATGTTTGTATTTGACGGGCAAAATTGGTGTCTCCAATCTGCCAATCATTTGCTTCCAAAGAGGCACAACTGTTTCGGAACACAAAAGGTGGTTTAAGTAGATACGTATAATAAGGCAAAAGTGAGCTCCGTGTTGTAATGTAATTTATTTGTTTCAAGGTGATCCACTGTGGTGCTCCAGTTGGCGACGGCATCTGAGGCACTAAAATAGGAAAGGAAGGGAAAACAAGCACCTGCTCGCTGTTGCCTCTATGGCTAGCGATTACTTAACTCCTGTCGCATGATAATGCCTTTAATCGGCTTTCGGTAGGTAATGAAACGACTTTTGCATCTACTTTAGCACATCCGTTAGCAAAAAGAATCAAATTCGTAGGCTTTATGCTAACAGTTCTTGCACGTAACCCGAGATCCAAATGCAACAGTCTGTAGGGCGTTCCAGAGGGGACTCATTTGTCGAAAATTTTACTTGTGATGGCAGCATCCACCTTTCAGTTCGTCTAATTAGACTGATCACGGATAGGTTTTAGGTTCTTCCAATGATGAGAGCAAGGCACCGCAAGCAGAGTAAAAGAGGCTGATGACATTCCTAACGAACAAAGTATTACATCAATCACGTCAAAAGTCATCTCCTGACTACAGTACTTTACGTCGCTTCATTCGTTCCAAGTATATTTCCTGTATAAAGTCACTTAGCTTCAATCTCTGCCATTTTTCCGGTGAATCGTAGTCACTTCATCCATTGCAAAGGTGACATCAATCCCGGTGTGTAAAAAGCCCAGAGGGCAAAAGCCTTCTTTTGTTGGTCTAGAAACTCGTAGTCTCCTCAAAGTCTTTCCATGTAAACCCCTCAAGGGCTTGAGATTATCTGTACCCTTTTGGGTTAGGTCTTGTCAGTCCTGAACCGAGGGACTCGATAAAGGTCAATCCACTTCATAACTTGAACAAAACGAAGAATAAGTTATGAGATGAAGTAGCTCTAAAGTATCTCACTATTGAAGAAAAGAAGGTAGAAGGGACTCGTTTCCTCTTTTGCAGGAAATTAAATTCGAGTGCTGACTTGAACGCCTTCCACAGAGGCTTCAAATACTACTCAATTTGCCAATCAACCTCCATCACACTGCCAAACTTGCCTTTGGTCTAAACCAAATGTAACAAATGCAAGCCTTGAATTGTGAAAGTCAGCAGCATTGCGGAATAGCGAAGCCTGCCTCCGGCATTCCTACGAGTTAGTGGACATCTTGAACCTAGCTGTACCACATTGTTTGTTCTGACTGTCGGGTTCGGTTTCGGTCACTTAGGCGGCCAGATTGCTCTAGCTGCGTGGACTGGCCACCAGGCCATGCCAGCAGTCGCTTTCCCTCTGTTTGCTGAAGATATATATATTCTGCCCTAGCATTATGCCTTCTTTTGCCTTCAAGGAAGTCTTGGGACGCAGCATTGACGGTAGCGGAAAGCGAACCCGTTATTTTAGGCTTTCTATTCCGATCTATACCGTCTGTGACATAATGCATCAGTGTGAAAGAATTGCATGTGCTACGGATGAGAGAATCTCCGACATTCCATAACAGAAGGGCTAAGAACTAAGCTCGCCTTTGGCATCTACCCTACATAAAAAACACTAGCCATGGACCACCTGGAAACGTTTCATTGCTTGCTTAAGGAAACCGGTGTGCTAACGTCCTCCTAAAAACATATTAACGGTCGGCAGAACCTCTTATTCTAACTTCGTTCCCAAGCCGGACGAATCTTTAAGTCCAGTCGAACTGCCAAGAGGGATCAGTGACGTGGTGGTCAAGCATCTCTTCAGTTGCGCTCTAATCTTGATGGCTGACACGGTTAGCTCGTGGGTGCTTCTAGCAGCACCTTCTTGGAAGGTCTACAAAGAGGAGTGTCGAGAACGAGAGAGCAATGTAACATTTTGTTTGTCCTGACTGTCGGTTTCGGGCACTGAGATGTGGCCAGATTGCTCTAGCTGCATGGACTGGTCTGCGGGTCATGCCAGCAGCCTCTTTTACTCTGCTTGCTGAATATGCATGTTCTGCTCTAGCATTATGCCTCCTTTTGCCTTCAAGGAAGTCTCGGAACGCCACACTAGCATTTGGCCAATTTCAGACCTCAATCAGATCACTCTTTTTTCCGTTTTAAAGATTGTAAAAACGTACACAAACGGTTAAATATTGGCCTATGCTGCTGACGGCAATACACACACTGGTTTTTTCGCTTTCTCCGCACTCCAATGAACAGACGGATCACTTATGTGAACATCCTAAAGCAAAGTTAAAGCGAATACGATCATCCACAGACCACGAGTGCATCACTCAAAGGAATCAGCATTCATTTTATATAAATGTGCGATAAGTTTTGGAGGCAGTAAAATTGTGCAGTAGAGGATAGCGAGCTCAACCGCAATCACCTGCGCAAGGAGGTGCTGAAAGATGGAAGGAGTCGAGATATGAAAGTAAAAAGGAGAAATGTTTGTGCTGTGAGTTGAACAAAGACAAGATAAAGGCAGAGGAGTTGGAAGGGGAGGGAAAGGAGAATGAAAGAGGAAGAAAGTCACACAGGTGTCGCGTAACTGCAGCATCACAAGACACGGTGGATAGGAATAGCGTGCTGTTCCAACCTCAACTAGCCTAACCGACAGACTATTCAAGAGCCTTTCTTCGGCTGCATTTTCACTAAGTACATTCTCTCACACAAAGACATGAATTCGCTTTGTTCAGAATTGCGGTATTAATGGTGTGATGATGTCGGAAAAATTTATGCCAAAGGCTGCGCGAATTTGATCTGGGCCAATAATGCGAATTTTAGTCTTGAATTTCCAAACACACATCGTTGCATTGGACCACAATTTCTTGTAATTCCTTCTGAATGCGATTTCGCTTCACCTTGGACGAAGAGTTGAAGGCGACTTGCCTCCAGTTGGATGCGATGGAAGTCCGTGTAGTGAAGTGTTGTGGGTCGTGAGAGGAGAAAGTGGTGCTTCTGTGAGCACCAAAAAGTGATGGAGTTGGACACTTGTTGAATGATAATCAGCTAGAATTACCTTAAAAATAGCAAATCTATTTAAATGCGCCAAATAACAGGACGTTTAATTGTCAAATGTCAGTAAAACTTGGCATTGCTCGATAAAAACAGGAAGATTTATGAAGCTAGTGATTGACTCAAATTATACATTCAGAAATCATCAGTACTAATGTATAGATCATTAAACAGAAGCTTGTAACACCGTGATGTTACGCGAGCCTCCATCCCAATCCAGCAGCCTCAGCTCTCCTCCACGTCTGATGACTTCTGGAGAGACTCGAGAAGTACCAAAAGCACAAATTTATAGTCTTCATTTTCAAAACCAGCTTAATCGTTGCGGCTCTCAAATTCCCGACTTCCTATTAGCAGTGGCAATAAAAAACTGTGATTGCTAAACTAAGCTTCACTGTGTTATGGTTTGATGAATAGTGCATCAAGTAAAGATGAGCCTTAAAGAGAGTCACGTAAAATAGACAATGGCATATGAACACCGACCCTGCTAGGAAATGCGGCAAGCCTGCTCAGCTGCAAACAAATAAACGCAGAATGTGAAAGGAAAATTGGTATACTGGTGCCCCGTGAAATCGAATTTAACAAGGAAGTACTGAGTGCCAATCGTATCCCGGGTTAAAGGTCATTGACGGTCGAAAGCACGTATTTTAGAGTTTGATCAAAATATCATTGCATTTATGAGAAAAGTAGGCTTACCTTTCGAATTAGCGGCACTTTTTTGTAATTTATTCAAAGGCCAACATTACCATAAATATGGATCATTTTTACAAAACACGGACCATCCAAGTAAGATGTATTACTGCATATTACATATTAAATATATTACTACATTTATTAAGTAGTATTAAAATAAGAAAGAATGGCGTTGGCGATGGAAGCAAGTGCTACGTTCGATGAATTTTGTCAAATGTAGCTGGTTAGTTAGCATTTTACGAAGGTGCCGCCACCTGCACCCAAGTATTCCAAAGTGAGTTGTAAAATGGATACAAATGGATAAACTTTGTGGATGCACGTCAACGCAATTGTGAAGTCATCCCTTTTAACTGTATTTTGTTCTACGATTTTCCCTAATTTTCGATTTTTATTTACTTAGTAATCCAATTATTTATGTACTTATCTTTAGCTTTTTCTTTTCTTTAACATTATTCTTGGTGCGCTCATTTGTGGCTGCGATCCTTAATAGGAGTCAACATCCTACAACATATGTGTTCGGAGTTATGGCGTCCTCTTGTTGGCCATCCTCCATATCTCAGTAGAAATCTGTCGCAGTACATTTATAAGTGGCATTAATGGAGCGATTAAAGTTGATAGGCAATTATGTATTTCGCTTACAGCCACTGCTTCAAAATACACGCTTCAGTATTTGGTCGTGCTCAGTCACTTTACAATTGGATCCCATTTGTATCACAGGCGGAAGTGGAACTCGTTAGCCCTACTGCCTTCTTATTCTGCCAGGTTACCTCAGCATCAGCACTACTTACGTCCTTCTCAGTGAGTTGCATGAGGAGCCGTGAAATAGAGAGGAGGAGCTTGCGGAATGCGTTTGAATGCACATCGACTGAGGTGTGGACCAGGAAATGGGCACACAAACAACCTTGGAAAGAAGACTGACACTAATATGTGAAAGCAGGAAAGTTTATCCAACGCACCTTATTTGGATCTACATAATCATTCGATGGAGCGCGGTTCTCCTGCGACCGTGTTATCCTGTCTCAACATTGCGAAGTGTAGACATCTCGAATGCAACATGGAAAAGGAGAAGAAGACACAGACCGAAAGGCGCTTAAAGAACGCCTTCCCAGCATGCGGACCTGCATAGCATGTGTCGTCAATCTCCCAGTTTACTTACCAATCAGTCATTGTTGCTGTGACAATTCGTTGCACCAGCGAAGTTCATTGAGGTCTTACGTTGATCGTTGCCTTAAATTAAAAGCAACGAATTCTGCCAGCTACAATGCTTTTGGTCCTGTGAAGTGTACAATGCTACCACGCAATCATTACAGGCGGTTCAAACAGATTTCACAATTTTTAGTCCCGTAAATTATCAAGATGTCTAGCTCTACTTTCTTCTCTTTGATGTTGAGGCAAGCATTTTACCCCTCCGCATTGCAGATCCACAGTCGCTTTGTGGACGTAAAAATAGGGCCTCCATGAGTAGATGATCGACCACCCAGTGGATTGTCCTCCACACCCTCAACGACTTTAGCCCAGCAAAAAAGTGGCTGTTGACAACTCAAGGCAACTATTTTACTCTGCTTACTTTTCTTCCTAGTCAAATTCTCTTCCTCTATTGTCACATTTGATCCACGTACTTTGCAATCACCATCGGAACTGGCACATGGAGGTTTGTTTCATTGTGTTGACACATGTGACTGGTTTATGGCGAAGCACCAATGTGCCTAATGTGACAAGTGAAGGCTGAAAGTCATTACAGACACAACCACAAATGGGAAGGAAGCTTTTGAACACGTAAGATGATTGACCAAATTGTAAGTGGATTCGCACACGCATCGAGCACGTTACACAGAGCTGGCCAATTCAAAGGCATTCGCGAATCCATAGCTTTGTCATTCTTCATTGAATCCGTCGGCTTCACCTCTAACACTTTCCTTCGTGGACTGCCATCAGCATCAAAGAAAGCACAAAGTTGAGTGCAGAAAATCCAAAATTTGACTAGAAGCTTGTCAATGCCATTGGATTGGACAGCCTGTTCAGGATGTTAAAAAGAAATACTCCAGCTATGCTTCCCTACCGGCTATCACTGTGAATGCGCCTTTTCCTACTAAAGCGCATTGCATTCATTAAAACGTGCCTTGTCGCTGCCTCGTAGAGGGTTGAGTTATCAGGTGCGGTGCCGAAGTGTTGCAATGCAGTCTAGATTGAACATGCAATCGCTTGCTGCCGAGTGCATCTAATGATGGTGGACTTCTTCGACACAAGTCTGAAAGGCTATTGGATCTAATAAGGTGCTCAGGAATAAGAGAGAGATAAGCATCATTTCTTACCTCCTAGAGCGTAAGATGATAGTTTGCATCACACGTGTCCGTTTAATTGAATCTCCTTACCAACGTAAAACTTGATAGCTGTGGACGGCTGAAGATGGATGGATGGATGGATGGATGGATGGATGCCGTCAGTGGAAGCTAATCACGCAATCAAATCCAGGTCTTTCGCTGAATTTCAATTGTTACGTTGAAGTTGCTGCTGTAAGATGAAATTTGGCATCGCACCGGCTATCTGGTGTCATGCCAGAATCCGTCTCCACACCCACGCGACACGTCTGCCCTTTTAGGTTTACCGTGACGACGTCTGCTCCAATGCGTGTATCACAAGCAGCTCGGTTGCATTTGAGACAACAGAACAGGTTCGCGGACTTTGGTGGTGTCGGTGGTTGGTGATTCGCTTGACTGCATCCACTTACACGCAGCCTTTTACGATCCATGTTGCGGCATTCAGAAATGCGCTCTTTAACGCATGTCTTGCTTCACCATCGCTGTTTCACATACTGAAAAGGAACAGTGAGGAAGATAGTGGAAACGATAACGTTCCTTGTTTCTGGGTCCAAAAAAGTAAGCAAAGGTTAGTTCAAAGGGCTCAACAAGTGCTTGTGGCGCTGTACATTACGGATTACTCAATTACTGCACAAACAAACATGTGAAAGTGAAAAATTTTGACTAGATTTTACCTAACTATGATTGATAATTAGTTGTTCAAGAAAGAGGCAGCGAAATGATGCCTGTTTTCTTGTCACTGCCAACGTAGCAGTAGCATGTAATCAATTTGACACCTGAGGGAAGGAACGACGGGATGGTTGACTGAAACAACATCAAAAGACCTTCAGCATAGCTGATCTGCCATTATCTTCTGCTGAAATTTGAAGCCGATGGCCTGTGCCTTGCCTTGAAATTTAGCAGCAAATTGCACATGTGGTTCAACCAAGTGGGTTGGATGCCTCAACATCCGAATTGTAATTGTGCAGTGCCTGTGATTCAAAGCGCATGGCCGTGACGCTTTACTACTCGCCAATTTGTTTGTGTCAGGCTTAGCTTGCACAGAAGATGAGACCACGACTGAACTTGCTAAACGAGTAGCCGCACAATTTGGATGAATCCATGGCCGACATCTCATATTTCTAAGGGTTTTTGAAACACACTCAACATTCGACACGTGCAATTCTGTAGCTGATCAGTGTGCTTAGTCAATTGGAAGCCATTCACTGCGTCCATCATGTACTGCCATTCAAATGGCTTGTAAAGTGTTAAAATTTTCTGATTTTGCATGAAAGCTGATTTACTACGTTTTCATTTATTGAAGATGGACCATAGCGATCCGCACACAACTACCAGCTTGTACTCAGTTCCTTCTCTACTGCATCCCACTCGCATCACAGGCGGAATTAGGACTCGTACGGACTACTGTCCTCGCCATTCCGCCAGGTTGCCTCAGCGTCTGCGCTACTTACATGCTTGTCAGAAGGTTGCATGCAGAGCAGCAGAGAGGAGGAAGGCACTGAGGAATGCGATGTGTGCCACCTCGAGCAGCGACTCATGACGGTGGCACACAAACAGCGAAATGAAATCCAACCAGCCCGACAGAAATACATGGAAGTAGGATTGCTTGTCATAACCACTTAACGAAACGCGCTTCTCTCATTCCCATACTTACGCGGACCTCCCTGTATGAGTAAAATATGTTAGTGGTGGACTGCGACCAAAAACCCTCCTTTCTTGACAATGGAGTCACCTGCTGGGTACAACGCATTCTAATCCGGAAGTCAAGGCTGCCACCATGCAATGAGACTGCAGCAGGCAAAATGTCAACTCGACAAGATTGCATAATTTTGAGTCCCACAACTCTCTTTGGTGTTCCACATTGCATATCTGCAGATGTAGAGGTTGAGAGTTTGAAGGGGCTCGTCGCTTCGATTACTTCAGCCTTGCAAACAATTGACTAAAACCAATTGAAGGCAACTACTCTAATTGCTTATAGCATTCTTCCTTATGTAGTCTCCTCTTTTATGGTCAGATTTGATGCACATACTTTAAAATTACTGTCTGCAGATGAGGGTGATTGTGCTAACAATCCGTGGCTGGTTCACGACCAACGACTCGTGTCTCGGCTCTGATGGGTGGAGGCTGAACACCACCGCTAACACGACGACAAAGGGAACGAAGACATTTGCAGACATAAGGCATGTGATAAACTTACAAGCAGGTCCCTGTACACGTCAAATGCATTACACAGACAGGTCAGGCCAAGGATATTCTCCGATTACAACTGCAGCGACGACAGAAACAGGATGTTGCGTCCGCCTCAGTGCAGACACACCTTCACCTCTAGCGCATTTCAAAGTGTGTTGCGATTCCCTTCTGAATGTCAGTACTCTCTGCACAAGTGTATTCAATTTTATTTGAAAGGCGATTCCCTGCTGCCACCCAGAGGAAGGTTGAATTACCAAGTGTGAAGGTGAAGTGTTGAGGTGCAACATGGTTTTAGCATACTAACCACATGAAGGCGGACTAATTTAGCATAGGGTTAACTGAGCGAGGAATTTGATGAGGAGCTTTGAATTGAAGATGAAGAGATAGAGACGTCGTCGAGCTGATGACGAAGTAGATGGAAAGGGGAGTCTGGAGAGATCTGGCTCCGTGTCATCACCCCAACAGCGTTTCTTGCTACGGTCGCTTACTTGCAGAACAGGCTGAACCGGTAGGGGTAATTTGCTTTCTTTCTCACTAAGACAATTTGGGTGATTTTTCTCTACATCTAATCCTGCCGATTTGCCAAAGAGTTTAAAAATTGCAGTGGCAGCTATGGAAGTAGGGCATTTACCGTGTAACATTAATGCTACAATGGGATGAAGTTGGCTTTGGGATGCTTGGTGCAGTTTTGCATAAGAAATGTACGCTCAAACAGATGCCTCACCTTCCTGAGACTCGATGAATGTGGATGGATAAAGAGATAAATCCCATCACTGACACCTCGTCACACAATCAAACCCCTTGATTTATTTGATGTTTTTGCCTTACCACTGAACAAACCAACTGCGCATAAGGTTGTCACCTCATTCGATGCCTCCTGTCAAGCACATGTCACATCACAGGCATTACAGTCATGCTACGTGTTTTCCGCACCAGTTTATTGAGAAGTACGGTCGCTCCAATTCGAGTATCACAAGCAGCTTATTTATGTGGAATGACGGAGGTGATGGAGAGTGGACTTGGATTAGTATCTGGAACTATAATTCACCTGGTGTATTTAGTTTTGTGTTAAAAATACCAAGTGTTCTGATTGTAACACTTTGCTTGCTCGGAGTGCCGGTTTCAGTCTCGGTCGCTGCGAGGTAGCCATATGACCCTGGCCGCGTGGACCGGCCTCCAGGTCGTGTCGGTAGCCCCATTCTCCCTCTCTATTGAATACACATATATTCTGTTCCAGTATGATGCCTTCTTCTTTTGCCTTCAAGGGATTCTCAGGACGCTGCGCTGATGACTGCAGTGGTTGACATCTTCCCTAAATGGATTCGCGAACAAGCGCTCATCGACCCGCTTCACACCAGCTATTCTATAAACTGAAGCACAATGATGTCGACCCTTGCAGAAGCCAAAACTTCTCTCCGGTTCTGAGTGCCTGTCAGGAAAGAGGCCCACCAACAATGCGTGGACGTTGTTCTCGAGGGCCCAACGTAAGTTTGTCGCATTTTATGCAACGCATGATAAACCAATAAAAGTGCCTCATTAAAACCACATTTTAGGTTTACCTTTCTCCCTCAGTTATTTTTATTTTTGGAAGATTTTTGATTGGTAGTTTTATCAGACACAGCGTGTTTTGTTGGTCTGTTGGAATTCTGACAAGAAGCATTCAGCAGTATGTAATGCCCATCTCCTTCTTCCCTACAAGCGCACACTACTGCCTCCGCCCTGCAGCTACTGCCCGTCATTAGTAGTGCATTTAAAAGTAACATGCATAGTCCTCCGCAGGACTAACAAAGCCAGCTTCGTGGAATGAAACCTCAAAGCGCAATGAACTGCTCCAAGGTGGCAAGAAAATGTGTGCTCCAAACCTCACAGCAGACACAACAAGTTGGCAACAAGTAAAGTAGTTTGCTAGCATCTGTCTCGGTTCTGTGGCTTTTCTTAAAAGGATACAGACCCAGTCTGTTTGCAACTGTCTCATAAGTCTGCATCAAATACTTTTATCGTTCAGGTAAAAGGATCTGCAATATGTCTGCCCTTCCAAAGCAAGGAATGCTTATTCAGATGAAGCAAATTAGGCTTAGTGCACCATGCAATAACCGTTTGACAAGGTCTTGTTATCCAAAAATGAATATAGTGAAGAAATACTTACTTGATTTGTAATACCTGGTAAATTATAGTTCCAGATACTAATCCAAGTCCACTCTCCATCACCTCCGTCATTCCACATAAATAAGCTGCTTGTGATACTCGAATTGGAGCGACCGCACTTCTCAATAAACTGGTGCGCAAAACACGTAGCATGACTGTGATGCCTGTGATGTGACATGTGCTTGACACCAGGCGCAGTTGGTTTGTTCAATGGTAAGGCAAAAACATCAAATAAAACAAGGGATTTGATTATGTGACGAGGTGTCAGTGATGAGATTTATCTCTTTATCCATCCACATTCATCGGGTCTCAGGAAGGTGAGAAATCTGTTTGAACGTCCATCTCTTATGCAAAACTGCACCAAGCATCCCAAAGCCAACTTCATCCATTTGTAGCATTAATTTTACATGTGATTCTATTTCTAAGGAAAAAGACATTTTGTACGTATGGTAAATGCCCTACTTCCATAGCTGCTACTGCAATTTTTAAACTCTTTGGCATATCAGCAGGGATCCGCATTCATGGTGATGACTGCTTTGTGTGGTGTGGATTTTTTGATCAGCGGCAATTCGTGTCTTCTGGATTTTCGTTTCGTTACTTTATAATGCCTTTTCCTATTCCGTGATAAACCTGACGCATTGTTTGGTAGGAGTAGGCGGGGAAAGATTTATGGGCCCTCATCTGCTTGTTCTCTCGATGCACCGAGATCTTATTTATCACGAGTAGGTGACGAAGAAGTGAAAACATTGCAGACTCGAATGATGTGAAAAGATGCTTTATGATGTCGGGCATAGTGCTTATGCCCATGTGCGTAGAGGTATGCGGATTGTGGAGATGGTGGATGCCGTTTGAAGTGCAAATGGGTGGTTTTTGGGAGGAAGAAGACAAGGTTTTGCCAGCGTTGGTGAGTAACTTAAAGAACATGGTTGCAGTTCAATTCAAACGTTTTAGGCAGGAGTGTGTTGGACATCGTATCTCTCGCTCTACAATACGTAAAATCCAAAACTGCCTTATCTGTTCGGCATGGCTAAACAAGAGAGGCCCACAAAAGGAAAGTGTTAAAGGGTAATTCTGCAATCAATCGACACTGTCGTGGCTCAGTACTTTGAGCGTTTCCGTTTATATTGTTTGGAGATGTGGCATGTACTTGGCTGGCTGCAACGCGAAGACGCAAACTGCTGTGATGTGGAGAGAAGCGTCACTAGTGGTGGGTGGTAGGAAGGTCCGCCAACCTTCACACGTAATCCACGTGGTTACATCGATTTCATGCAGCTCGTCGGGTCAACTAATGTCGTCCTCCTACCTGGAGAATACGGAAGCCAACGAAACTAATTATTCTGAGTGAAAGCATAAATAATTACTGAAAAGGAATGACAATTTGCAAGGAAGCTCAACATGGATCCTAAGAGATCCGCCAAGACTACAACTGTGTTGCTGAGGGTGGCTGAGAAGCGGATGTTCATGGCTATCTCAAAATAAAAGAAGAACCGTTCACAGCAACGACTGCACCAATGGATGAAAGGTCGTCATATTGGGCAAGACAAGGCTGTCGAAGGGGACCTAGGCAATTAAATGCATTAAGTGCTCCAGCACAACCGACCTCTGACCTCGTACTGATAGAGTCGCGCAGAATAGCAATGACGGTGCATCACATCAATGTATTTGATTGATTTGGCACCTCAAAAAAGAGGCCCAACGTTGTGCCTCTTCAGTGATGATGTTGACCTTCTCTCCACTGCTTTCAATTCATCTGTTCTTTCCATTACACCATAAATGGTATTCTGTACTCTATGTTGAGTGGTTCAAAACTTGCAAAACTTATTTCAAATTGGTTGCCGGATTTCGTGGTACGTGCAATCGCTCCCTTATTTCCATGTGTGTTCATGTAGTTTGGCGCAGAAAAAATGGATATTAGATGGTGATGGATAATTTGGTAACCATTGGGCATGCATTGATGACCTCGAAAAATCACTCCCATTGTGTACTTGTGGCGAAATGCGTCTATCACATCGTAGCCAAACCTGTAGCTGCATCCCCTCGGGCTGGGTCGCCAGCCGACCGGTGGAGGATTGCTCTCTGGCAATGGATCGGACCAAAGCAGATCACACATCAATCCATGAGTGGGCACATCCACGGGTCTAGGTATTGCATTGATGGCGGCTCGAAGATCTGTCACATCGGATGCCATGAGAAACCGTGAGATGCCTCCATGTGTGCAAAAAGCTCTCCGCTCTAGAATTGCCGCGATGGGCATATGATTGAAAGCATTGATGAAGTTATTGAGCACTCTCCGCTCATTGTAGCGTAGTTGGATCTCCCTTTGAAAGCCGTTAAATGCGCACATTCTCTCACATTCGTGATTGCCTCGCAACAAGTAAATTTTGTCGGGATATTTCAACTTGTAGGCGAAAAGGAGGGTGACAGTTTCAACTGATTGTGGACCACGATCAACGTAGTCACCAAGGCAAAGATATTGCCTCCTGGGAGGAAAACCAGTTCTGTGGAAGATTTCTAACAAATCCAAGAACTGTCCGTGAACATCACCAACTACGTTGATGGGACATTCAAGATCCAGTATCATCGGCTCTCGCCTAAATACATTCACGACATTGGAGCACACCACCTCTATATGCTCCTTTTCCACATTCACATAGTCGCCTGGATCGTTCCTACCACCACGAAGCCTGTTGATTAGCCAATCCAGTAGATTGTTCAATTGGCCTGCAGTAATATCATCATTTTGATTTTGGGGCAGCCTCGCCATCACTGCTGTCGCCTCGCACGTGCTACCCACTGCACCAGCCTTGTTGACGAATTGATTAGGTCACGTGAATGTCATGCGGCTACAAGTCCGTACCAGTTCACAACAGTCACAACTTTTTTTTTCCTTAAGGCCTGGCTGCAACGTGGAAGACGCAAACTGCTGTGATGCGGGGAGAAGCGTCAAGTGGACCCCAAATCCAAGGGCACTGGCGCTCACTGTCTCTTCACTATTTACCATTCAACTGCACATACCTTCACTTCTCACCTCATCTACACTCCCCAGTTCTACTCCTTACAATCCATCAACATTTTAGCCCTTTTTAATCACTTGTCTGGTGTTATGGTGTTATGGAGAGGATTAGGCTCGCATCCATTACGCCTTTACACTTCACACTTTACCTCTCAACTTTCCCGACCATCCGTTCATTATGCGTCATTACAGTCATTTGTTTTTAGCGAAAAATGACCCATCAAAAGATCTGCATGGTTTTAGTACGTAGTCAGAAATTGGTTTGATTCCTTTTCCCACAGAATAATGTTGCTTTGTGTTGTTCTGAACGTTTAAAATGATGCAGCTATGATTTGCCTAAAACATTTCTGGAGAGTAGTTGTCTCGCTGTAGGGACTCGCACTTAATAATCGCATGCCAAATGGCAACATTCTCTGGGTGAATCCCTCAAGCCCACACATCTCAGTACTAGCACATTCCATCATTCACTGTGGCACCCTCCCTGTCCAGACCACAGAACAGGCAATCCAGTCGGTCCGCTTGCGATAGATTGGCACTGCTACGGTGCTTTTGTATTGTGCAGTTGTGTGTTCTCCATCAACGTTATTAGGTGCCACTGCTTACGCTGACAAGCTCGTCAATCATAGTTTGAATAGGTATTAAGGCTAATGTACAAATCGGACACACAATTACGGTTTCCACCTCTGCCTGCGCACGACCCTAAACAAGCGTCAGACTGTCTGCTCGAAATGAATGCTCTGGAAGGAACTGAACGCACGGACATCAGCCTAGCGGATGTTCGCCAAACGCCTTTGCGTGTAGTTTAACCAAAGATGTGGCGTATTTATTCAATTACGCCTCTTCAAATGCTACCGTCTACATCACCACCACCAGTGTCACTGCCTCCTACATTTGAATTGTGCAATCCAATGCAGTGGTATACAGCCTATGCTTTGCCACCAAAGGAAGTGCAGAGCAATGCGAAAGGATCTGACTTCACTACATAACAAAAACGAGTAAGGAAGGGTGTGTTTTATACGGAGAGAAGCAGGGTGGAATGAAGAGTGAGCCACTAACCCCGAACAACGGGTCTAACGGCGGTTGAGAGGTACTGACAAAGATTTCAGTGTCTTATTTGCCATTCAGGTAGCGGTTTGAGCCTGGAATTTGCACATGAATGAATAAAACCCTCAAGCTCCCCTTACATCCTTTTTTTGATATTTTAATGAAAAATCTCTCAGCCTCTGTCTCGTTTCAATTGCTCCTTGTATTTCAGCGGAAACCCAAGGCAACAATGAAGACGAAAGACATGTAAATTTATTTCCTTCTAACTGCCGCGCTGCCATTTGTCATGTTTCTTATTTGCATGATGCAAGCACTTCCCGATCTTTGTAGTCGTGTAGCAACCAAGAGATTCGTATTTCTCGCTCCCAATCATCGAATGAAAGCCTCATCTCTTACACATCAATGGATACTTTGAGAAGCACTTTAGACCAAGATGTGGTGGTAAGACTGCCACTTTGTTTCATTAAGCGATTTGGCTTCCTTTGCATCGAGTTCTGTTCCATGTAACACCAATATCGAATGCTGAAATAGTTCAAGAGTGTCTACTTTAGTTGGTTCTTCATATTCGTTCTCTGGACAGTCACTTGCCTCACCAACGTCACTCGACTGTCAATGCGGACAATGCAGTCATTCAAGTGGGACGTCCACTTCTGTAAGTTACCTGTAGCGTAGTGTGGTCTTGTTTGAGGTAGCAGACATCTAATCATACCAGGTGGATAAATAACATCCTAAATGGCAGCTTCCCCATCACCTAATCAAACAAAATCATGAAGTGTTGTTTGCTAAATTGTAATGAATAAACGGTTCCGGCTGATTTCATTAAGACCTTTGTCCCATATGGGCGCCCTTTTCTCACCGGTGGTCAGCTTCAACACCGAACACATCGATTAGTCTTTCACATTTTAATTAGTTGAGATGCTAGCACAACTACTTAACACCGCCTATGCTTCTTATCCTTCACCTCACTTGGAATTGTAGTACCTCCACGAATAACTCTTTTGGAAATCAAATTTCGCTCAAGGAACCACATCAACCGCCGCTGGTTTATGTTGAGCAACTCAGTTACCTCAACACCTGCTGCCCAAATTCTCAGTTATCACGAAATGGTGAGGTCAAGGTCGCACTCTAAGCCTTAACAGTTATGCAGTGACCGATGTGACACAAAACTACGGTCTTCGCAACTCAGTGTCTAAGCAGTGAACTCGATACCTCATCACAGAGTAATTAATAGTTAGTTGTCAATCACTTTCTGCCTTAGAATCATTGAGGTGAGCTAACATGCAACCCAAAGCTAATGGCTCATTCGCATCCATCGTTATTTGAGACTTGAAATCGTAAATGCCCCAAATGAATATTGTGATTGTGTCAAAAGTTTGAGATTGTGAGCCTGCGATGAAATATGACTGTCGCAACGGTCCAGTAGCGCGGTTATTGACGAGGCCGCCTCCAGCGTTGCAGTCACATATGGCAATTGAATTGGCGAGATTGCTTAGTGTGGAAAGGCGTCTTCAAAGCGTCTGTGACTTGCACATCAATGAACCCAATTGATAATGCAGTTATTTAATGCAATTTTTAGCTAACAAAATTATTGTGTGCGGTGGTTTTACAGTCACCACTTACCTGCCTATCGACGCCATTTACAGTAAGTAAAGGTATAAAAAGGAAGGTAAATACCGGCGGTCCATACAATACGCAAGAAAAGCATCACGATGAGGCACAAAGTACTCGAAAATCGGATGTAAAACGTACTGCAAATTGAGGTTTGTGGAAGCATAATGCCCCCAACGTCTTCGTCCCAACCACCTTGGAAGGAAACATGTGTCTATTAGAGCTGAAGAGCAAATCGCCTTTCTGCTTCCCTTGCAGTTACGTTGCCTTCCAGTCCTCACGCTGGTGGCATACAACAAGCCTTCCCACTATACCTGTCCCATTATTTGCCTCATCGTTCAGGCCACGGATTAAAACACTGCTGCCAGGATGGTGGAGGTCATAGCACACCTGGGCCAGACTTCGACTCAACGGTCAGGCGAGGTGTTTACCTTGCAACAACGAGCAACTGAGGACAGGATTGGGAGGGTGGTAAGTGTGCTTGGAGGGCCAAACTGAAAGCCACATCAACATCCTCGATGATGAGAGGTTCGTTTACTCTCCTTCCATCCTCACCAATCAAAGCGTCAGGCAGTTGAACCTCTTCATCATCCTCTCGGAGTTATAATGATCGAAACTTCATCATTTTTACAATAAAATTGTATGCATGATAAAATACATGGATTGGCATAATGAGGCCGTCTGTACCACAATACCTAAGAGTTTTCCCCGAGCTGCCGTGGCAGCAGTGCTACGTTTTGATGCAAGATTCTCCTCTTCTCTAGGTACAATCGTGCATCATTTCTATTTTTTTAAAAATCTTCTGTTTTCCTATATGCAGACATTGAAGTTCATTGTGACCAAGTCAGTCGTAAGCGGTTGTTAAAACACTTGCAAATGAACCATCAACCTCTTGCTCCGAACCCAGCCACTCATAAACCACGAGGCATCGAACTTCACTTCTACTGTTGCATTTAACAAAACCCCTCGTTTGCATGTTCTCCACTGCCAGATTCTGTTTCAATTGATCCTGTTCAGAAAAGGTAAAAATAATTTAGGAACTAGAAGATATAATTCCCCTTCCACTAAGTTAGGATTCTACAGAAGCAACCTGTCTTGTTCGGGCGAATCTTAAGTGGTATGCAGCAATTTTCGGTTCCCAGGGACCTTTTTATTGGAATGAGCGGAGACAGTCATCATTTCCGACTCCTCGGGAACGTGATGGACTCCCGTATTTCCCAAGGAGTACACATTTGCCATTGTATTGGCACACTAGACGTAATACTTTACTTGTTACGATTGCCGATTTCGGTCACTTAGGTAGCCAGAATGCCCTAGCCGCGTGGGCTGACCTCTGGGCAATGCCAGCAGCTCCATTCCTCCTGTTCATTGAATAATTTACATATTCTGTCCTAGTGTTATGCCTTCTTTTGCCTTCAAGGTAGTCTCGGGACGCTACACTAGAAGCAAAACCGTACATAGCAATGTGTTTCACTCCCATCATCACTTCACAGATCATTTAAAGCATTCCAGAATAATCTTAATTGGCCAGTTAGTGATTTGTCTTCGTTAAACAGGTAAGACACCTGCTGTAATCCATTTGAATTTGATGGCATCGAGATGGAAACCTGGCAATCGCAAGACCAAGGAGAGGACTTTCTTTGAAGTTAGAAGGGAACATTGTACAGCACTTGGTCAATAAGACAACAACAATTCAAGGAAGAAGTTCCCACAGGCTAACGTTTAAAATGTGTGGCTTCCTCATTTCTGTCAATCCAAATGAGGTGGCATCCTCAACACCGCAGCACCTGAATAATGATGACGCCAAATTCATCCACAATGGAGTCGAGATCACGAACTGAACATGAGGTTTGCGGCAGTTTCATGGGGTTAAGGCGGATTGGTGGTCTTGAAAAAGTGCATGCATCCACCTTCACTGGATGCGGTTGTGCCAAGCTCTATGGCGCCTGTTAATGCGGCGTTCTACTCGTCAATCACCTCTGACACCATCTGGGACTATGCAACCGAAGCGATGGACAAAAATTACAAGTAGGCAACCAAAGCCAGCTTAGAAGAACCCAAAGCTTGATGGTTCAGGATACATGTTGCCTTTGCTTTTTTCAACATTGATAATCGTCCGATTCCCTCGCCTCTCCAACATCTCATCAACAGCCTCTAAAACAAAATTAGAAAAGCAAATTAGGAATGTATTGGCATTAACTAAGTAGATAAAGCAATATGCTTTATTTCGCATTTATTTTGTGCGACAACCATCGTGTAGAACCAACTTGCCTTCACCGTCAATGTCAGTATCGTAGTCCGGTGGGCTTTGTGGTGTTTTCACTTCAAAAGGAAGAGGTGAGTTTAACTAAATTTTTGATCCCTAAAAAGAGGGCAGCGTTGAAACGAGCAAGCCAGTTGAACACAAAATCTCTCTGGAAATATTCGTGCATAAGATCAAAACATTTGCCATCATTTGGAATCCCCTTTTAACTTCTAGTCTACGCTATTTCTTTACAAGTACTAATATGTCGAATTAAGCAGTTTTTACGAGTAAAGAATAATAAACTTGGGTATTTACATTCAACAGATCAGCATCAATCCAATTTTAGCCTCCAAAGGATCAAGAGATTCAGTCGGATGAGCTCTGACCGTTCAGAAGCATCAAAGCAGCAATCGGTAAATGACAAGCTGACCATCCATAGTGTTTGCTGTAGAGTTGCTCCCTACAACCAGAGAAGTTGACCACCTATTCAAACTTATTAATCTAGCCCCATCCACCTCTGCGTCACTTCCTCGCTGTCTAACTTTACCTAACTGGCCGATCCCACAGGAGTGGAAATTGTTTGGTGAACTAGTGTTAGAGGAATACAGACGGGGAGGATGAGGACAAGGCGGCAAGAAGTGGACTTTGGTCCCACAGACCGACCAGCAATGACCGCTGCGAAAGACGTTTTCCTGCAAGGGTCGGAGCAGCACAAGGCTGAGAGACCTCAGCTGTGATCCATCCAGCATCCATCACAGATAAATCATGAAGTCTATTGTTCGTAAAGTGGATCGTACCTCACAAATGAGGTGCGTAGTGGGTCTTATGTGAAGATCTACTGCTAAATGTTCGTCTGCTAAAGCACAGTCAACAGGCAGTGAAGCAGAGAGGAGCCACTTAGTAGGAATGACTAGTTGGATGGAAGCGTTTGAAGGCTTTGTACATCAGCGGTGTCCTCCACCTTGGGGGTTTGCGTCCAGTCCACAGTGCATTTGAATCCCCGACTTACGTCCAAACTGATCGAGATGGTAGTAAAAAGAGATGGATCTTCCACTGAAAGCGAAATTTATCCGGGAGACCATTCCTAAGGTCGCTTTGCGAACATCGGTTGAGGGCTGCAATGTGGAGGACTTTGGAGGAGAATTAAAATTATTTTCCTTTCACGTTTAATATCTTCTCTCTGCTTACAAATCCATTAATCTTTACTTTGCTTGAACACTTCACACATGATGGATGGCTGATCGCATAAGCATTTGACTAACTTCCATGGTCCTCATTTCATCAACAGCGATTTGGGAGCATCTGCATTGAAGCGACCACATGGACTTGTGCTTCATCTGGTAGATCCATACCATTTGAGATCAATGACAGAAGATTGAAAATGCTCAGGAAGAAGGATGTAGAATCCACAATCTCAACGCTCTGCTGCACCGCAGCCGACGATGAGTTCTTCATCATCCGCCATCTTTTGCAGAAACAAGTCCGACTTGTCAGTTTCTACTACGCAGGCTGCCATCCCTACCTGGAATTTTTTGCTTACTTTCTTAAGTCACACATGTGTGGTGCTTGCAACCAATTCGACGTGATTTAACTTTCAAGTGGCAAATCTTGCACGGCAAATGGGATGCCAAATGAGGAAGAACGGTCTGAGTGGTCATGGAGTTCGATCCTCCTATGTACAAGGGCCTCAGCTCCATTGAGGACAATGGATCTCGAGCAAATATCCGTTAATCTGTTTTTGATTTCTTGTACAGATCTTTAAAAGCCTTAGTTACTATTCATTTTTCCTTTTAGAATAGCCATGGGTCAAATAGAAGCATCATTTTTGATCATGGGTTTCCTTAAAGGCGGTCAAATTAAAGCTGTGGTGGAAGTCCTCAGTCCTTGTGACTTTAGCTATGCATGAGAATATGCCTTTTAAAGAAATCCAACATTTAAGCTGACTTTTGGGCGAAATTACAGGAGGAAGTTGGACATAGTTGACTCCGTTTGGGCAAATAAGACGACTGAGCTCAGACTTGGCACGCAGCTTCTCGTGGTTCGGTGCAGCATAATCATGTCGTTCGGACGGACTTTCTCGCTTAAACTACTCAAAAGACAACAAAGGGATGAAACACTGTCTATTCCAGATGCTTCAAAGGGAAACAAATCAAAAGCACAGGCTCTACGATTGTTTGAACGATTAACAGAAGCGTAAATAACCTTTTCAAAGTCAAGTAGGCGTTGAGTTGACATGATTAGCTAGCGAATTTAATCTCATGCTACAGTTTCTCTTCTTTTGAAAGAGAAGGCAGATTGGGGCTGAAGTGCCACTAAATCGAACCACACGACCATGTCTACGAGTGTGTATGATTAGCATTAAAACTCCGATTTCTATTCCTAATTCCAAATGTAGCCACTTCCAAAATCATCGCAACTGATGACAATGTGGAAACGAATCCTTGCATTGGCATCACAGAATTCGTCCATTGGCGAAAAACCAAAATTGCATTAAAAATACACAAATTTGTTTGTATAATTGCTGAACTAAACCTGTATTTGAACCTGAGAGATAAAATCAAGGTGAAGACAGTTAATGCTAATTGTAATGCCTGTGCTCTTTGAATGTGCCTGGAGGACAATTACAATCTGGTCGTGAGTCACTGCGGTCGCTGTCCGAAGCCCGAAACACCCGCATATCCTCCTTTGGCCTATAATGAGAATGTCCGGTAGCAAC
Organism: Taenia hydatigena; assembly: GCA_036345935.2. Classification (NCBI taxonomy): domain Eukaryota; kingdom Metazoa; phylum Platyhelminthes; class Cestoda; order Cyclophyllidea; family Taeniidae; genus Taenia; species Taenia hydatigena. The sequence continues at coordinate 1,398,621 of JADWOT020000004.1, forward strand.
CAGCCTTCCCATTCCATGGGTGGAAGAAGGAAAGAAGAGGGGGATGGAGAACCGTCTACACTAATTTCTCCTGCTTTTACCATTTTAATTTAATAAAAAAGTTCGGAAATTTCGTTTTTTGCATGTGAAGTGGGAATTGGGCAGTTCAGCAGGTGGGAATGGGAAAATTCCCATTCACCAATAAGATTATGGAACTCTTTTAAGCAAATGTGGGTTCTTCTAATGCTTCCAAGAAGGGACAACATTTTGAACGTGGTGTGACGCCTTAAAATCTTAACAAAATCACTCACCAGCTCGTCTTCAGGTTGGAGAATTCAATGAATTGGAGTCGGATAAGACTTTTGTGTGATCGGATGACCTCCGTTGAGGTGTCTTCTTTGGTTAGCTGCTCCATCAGAAGCACAATCCACTCAGGTTTCGAACGATCACCTCACAACTTCAACAATTCATGCAATTTTTGTCCGCACCATTTGAGTCATTATTGGCGGATTTCGCAAATTAACATCATTCTTCTTTAACATTTGATTTTAAAATGTCGTACTGACCAAGGTAGTAAAAATTTGTCAAAGTATTTCGCCTGACGCTGCCACTGAACAATTTGGAAGGAATTGACAAGGTGATGGAGAGGGACAACGCTGTTGGGTGGTCTTTATGGAAAAGGAAAGCAAATGAAGCCTGATCAGTTTATGTTATCATGGCACTGGTCCAATTCATACCGTGACACATCGAGATCATTTTTAGACATTCCTGAATAAGCCTAAATAGGCGGTGGGATGCTCCAGTCAGCATGAAGGGCAACAGTAGTGATGCTTGCACGGAACATCAGAGCGAAGGACGTGGTACCCGAATCTGCAGATGATTAAGTGAATACTGTAAATCTGAAGGTGGAAGACTGCAGTCTTAGTCGCAAGTATTATAAGAAGTCGGTCTCATCTTTGACGTGCGATCAACGCTCAACTCTTGGTGAGCATCCATAAGACAAGCCCTCCCATCATTCATGAACTTCATCATCTGTGACACTGTCACGTCATGTTTCGTAAGGACGATAAAATTTGGGCGAATGGTCTGTTTGCTAAACAAACACAAAGGACTAAAGATAAAAATCCGAAGTTAAGGAAGGAAATAACGCTTTGAGATGGTGCTTAAAAGCTTTGACTCGGCTCCACAGTTTCATGTCTGCTGTGATGGATTGATAAATTGTTCGGTGTCTATTTACAAATAGCGAGGCTTTTTGACCTGTTGAGTATTTCTGCGAATGCTGCTCAATCGAGTTGAGATCTTCTGGTTTTGGAGACGTAAATGTGGAAAGTGGTAGTTAGCGCCACTTGGGTTTCGTTGTAACCATTTTTGCGTGGGTCGTTGGTGGAACATTCTCGCCACCGGTAGCCACGATGGCAGAAAACGGTGGCGTCACCTGCCAGTGTGGAAGAAGGTGCAATGTCCACCGAGTCTCCTAACAACAGCAATTGTACAATTCAAAGCCACGAGCACTCGTACACACAGCAAACTGAAAGCATTGCAAGGTGTAATGTTGGCGCCGCTGAAGAACTCGGCAGGTGGAAGACAATTGTTTGAAGTGTCCAACTGGTTAACTGTTAGTAACTACACCACCTTTGGTTATTCACCCTCAAATTGTCGCCTTGATGCTCATTTTTACAGCCACTGCGTCAACCTGAAGGGAGTCCCATCCCAGGCATTTGATGGGCGTGTCAACTGTCACCAGAGTGGCAAGCACGGTGGGTCAGAAGGCAGCACGGGGAAGTAGACACAGTCTAACTGGATAATTCTTTCACATCAAGGTTGTCCACAGGTGTGAACTTCAATTTAGCGAGGAATTGTTCGGAAGATGCAGGCTCCTTAAAATTAACGCTCCCACTTGACCTCAAATTCCATGCCGAGAGCTATCTATGCTTTCCAACACTTTTTGCATCGTAAAAGGTATTTTCTAGTAAACCATAAGCCATGGCCTTGTTAGCTAGATTGAGATCTAGGCGCCTTGACGTTTATTACAATGGCTTTCGCTATTTTCACACTTACTGCGTCACCAGTACGCAGGCTGTCAATGATAATGTGTTTTCTGGAATGCGTCAAAGCATGCCAATCAAGTAGCGCAGAGTTGCCCGTCAACGTGATCGCTAAAAGTGTAAAATGCGAATCAGCTAGAACCCATCCAACGTCGTTCTCGACGCTGATTTGGGAATTAAGTAGTATTTGCCATCAGGTAAAACTGCACACCCTGGGAACCATTCTATCATTAATAAGACTAAATTTGCCGTTTTTGGGGTTGAGGACTGCGATTTCCATGCTGAGAGTTTCATTAGTAAAGCTTGCTGAGAGAAATTCGGTCAACTAAGAATGGTGTGAAAACTAGCCTTAGTTACGGTGACGGATTGCTTCAACACGCCACAACATTTCGTCTGAGGAATCCAGTTCTTACTATAAGAGACGTCCATAGTGGATGCAAAAGCTGAAAGGAGGCAAGCAAGTTGAATTCAATGGCCATAACTTCGTGGAAGATCTGTGTCATGGACGTCGAAACGAATAGTTTCAGCGAATAGCAGCTCTGCATTTTTTTACGGAAGGTAGGCAACAGACTTAGTTAAACGTGTTGGTAGCTTGACTATGGCCTTCGCTGTGAGGTTTTCAAGCTACCGCAGATGGAGTGGTTTGCCTTCTGACCTGTAAAATGTTGGAAAGGAATGCAACACTAACCGCTGTGGTGAACAAAGGTAAAGTTGTGCCCATTTGTCATGTCACCATGTGGGCAAGACTGGCAAGGGGATTGCAACCTCATCTACTTTGACATTATTTGATGAGTCGGTTCCTACAGGAAATACAATGCTGCATTTGTATTGGCTTTGCTTTTACACTCGACTAAAAGTGGCTGAGAGGAAAAAACTATGTCCAAGGCAGTTTGACGATGTGAGTGTTGATGGAATTTTCCACCTTGACACAAAGTGGACGATCTCACTGCATTCCGGTTGGCAAGACTGAAGGATAGATGGAAAACTCTGATCATTCCTATGCATCAATTTGAGCGCCAAGTAGTATTTCTCTGCAATAACCTTCCTTCGGTGTGGAAACAACGGGGCAGAAGATTGTGCATTTCAATCAAACACTCTTCCAAAGAGGCTGTTTCTCACCAACTTACGTAATTCTGAGATGTGGCCTTGAGTATGGATCGTGATGTTGGAGAGGATCACCTCGTTCCGATAAGACCATAGTGAATGAGCTTTCGCCGATGAGGCAGACTCAAGCAGCAGACATCGTGGAAGAAGGCCTCCCTTTTCCCTGTGGCATAGCATTTGCATTCTTTCAACAATTTCTAATGAAGTACAATAAATTTGTGAATGCAATCACCACTTGAATGACCAAATTTTCAACAGACAAGTGCTGGAAATGGATAGTAAAGATTGGCTTGCTAAGCCTGCCTTGTTTACTTGCCCTGTCAAACCTCCTTTAAGTCTGTACTAAAGCCCAAGTATTAAAATGCGTCTTGTAAATGCTTTCTTAAGAAGGTTTTTACAAACAGCAGCACAATTATTGTCTCACTTTTGTACTATTTACTTGCAGTCCAATCTTTTTTTTGTTTGTTTACCCGTGTCACATATATGTGACGAATAACTAACGGTGTTTTCTACTATAACAATTGCACTCCGTCTATGCTGACTTCAAACAAGGAGGATAATAAAGAAAGGTACTTAAATGGTTACTGGTAAAAACCGGTGAGGTGAACCCTCTCGTAGTATTTGATCCTTTCCACGTGAGCTCAACGGCAATTTGAACTCACAATAAAAACGTCTACCATTTCGACTTGCTGCAAAGTCTGCTGAAACCTGAAAAACAAAGGCATATTGTAAGAAATGACATTTGCAATCTTAGAGCAGGGAGAGATCGTCGGATGAATTTCTAAAAGTTCTGTGTGATAAACGGTTTGAAAGAGGCGACGCGAGGTCACTGACACCATTCGATGGCATTTACATTGCTGTAGCTCTCCACTGATTAACTTCCACCCTAGAACTAAAATTCTTCGGCTGAATTAACTTCGGAACGATTGGACCAGCCAAACGAAACGTTGGAGGTCTTCGGTCGTGGGATGTCCGCGGCCGAGAGGTGAATTGCTAGAAAGTGGAGCATATTGGTTTCGTGCTCACACTAGAAGACTGTATTACCTTTTTTTCTGCCTCTGTAGAGCAAATTTATAGCCGTATATTATGCTTATAAATTCAGATTGACTCCTAATTAAGTGCCAAAGCTTAAGAGCAAACTTTTCCCCATATTTCTAACAGACAAGTCAGTGTATCTCACTTTTGCGGCAGATGAAACAAACATTCACCTCCCTCATCAGCCACAAACGTCTATCAATTGTGTTTGTCGACAAAATTATGCGCAAAATCCGAAGTGTGATAAAGAATGCTTCAAGGAGTGCTAATATGCGTCTAAGGTTGATTGCGTAAGTACAAATGGTGCCAATGCATTGGAGGTCGCGCGGTGCCACACGCGTGTCTGGTTCAACGCACTGAGTGGGTTCAGCACAGCCCACCTTGGTATGGCTACCAAAAACCCGGACAAATGTCCACAAAACTACCACGAAAATGCAAACAATCCTTTCAGATCGTATTGGTTTGGTGGTCTGGGATGAAGAACAAAAAACTCTTTACTCACTAAAATTAAGTAGAAGTTACTAAATGGGCCTTGTATAGTCGTAAATTAGAGCGAATTTCACAGGCTTCTTTGTCTTCTCTGTGTGAGATCCAATTTTGTGGGCAAAGGTGATATTATAATTGACTGTTGTCCAGTCTCTTAGCAACACAAACTGCTTACAAATTAGTCAAAGTTGTTTAAACGGATTTTTCTCACTTTTTTCATTCTTTGCCCATTGGAAGCTTAGCTTATTGGCGAGGTGTACGATCCCTGCCCAACTCCTTTCAGGAAGTGGAAATCCACTTTGTTGAAAGTGGGGATTAAAGCTGGGTAGTGATGAGAGGAAAGCACAACAGTTTGATAAAATCTACTTGTGGAGTGATGTTGGCCAACCCCTCCGATCTCCTTTAATTCGGTCTCCACGCTGGTGAAAACGCTCGTCATCTTCAAGGCAAGTAATCACTTGTTCTTACCATGGCGCATCGAGCTGAACAAGCAGGAAAGATACTGCATCATACAAGGCGTTTCGTGGGCACAATCGTCCTTATAACGATGCTTCCCCCAACTTCAATCTCCTCTTGCTCGGCACTTCTAAACAGACGAGCAGTTTGGCCAAGGAGAAAGTGTCTTCCATCCAGACAACTTTTTGAACGCCGTGAAGTCACGTTGAATCCAAATCTTTCCATCTCGTCCATTATTCATTACTGTTTGTCGATAGATCCACATCAGAAGGCATCAGCCCATACCTCCTCACTGCAACACCAAATTACGCTTCCTGATTGCTCTTTGCTGCGTCCCCATCGTCCAAGTCATTGCATCAGCTGCCATTCCCACACCGCATCGCACCAAACGGCTCATCCCCCGACTCCCACAGCCAAAACCAAGCCGCATCGAGGTGGCACTGACGCCCAGTCAGCCATCTTTCAGATAAGTGAAACACTGACATGCAGATGTCCACCCAAACCATCCACCTTACGCAAAAAAATTGACCATTGTTACCATCATCACCGTTAAATGTGAGGAAGACAAATGTATCTGCTCATTCCCTTGACGAGAGAAGTCCATTGGTTGCCGAAAGCTACTTCCAGTATCATGTCTTCGTAGACATACTGTAACAATTCATCACGCATTCCCAAAATGGCATAATCTTGTTGCTAGCTCCCACCATCTGAAGCTAACAATCTACTTCTAGCCACCTCTGTTTCCACTTCCTCATCTCCATCTTTTCCATTTCTCGGGCTACTATTTCACGTCTTCCAAGAAGAGGTGCACTAACCATTGGAACATTGTGGACAATGACGTCAGTCACTACTTCCTCTTCCTCCTTCGCCTTCTTTTCCCCGTCCACTCACACAGAAGTACTTTCTTTCTTATCGTTTAGCTTTTTGGCTCCACCTCATGTGCCATCCTGACGCTTTCGCGACAAAAAGCAACCCTTTCCCGCCTTCCATTTGCGTTGCATCGAGTAAGTAGACCCCAGTCCAGAATTGTATGGTCTCCAACAGGTAAGCACTTCCCAGTTAACAATTCCCTCTGCAGTACACCACACTCACACAAAGCATAGTCCTATGAGTTTGAAGTAATTCCTGTCCTAGAAGTCCAACAAGGGCAGTCGGTAGCCGGGAGTCGAATAATGACCGCAACTTATGAGACTAGCCAGTAACGCCTTCGGTTATCACCCCTCACAAGTCAACCGCTCAGTTAGCAATCCAAAATGCATGCGGCATTTCCGCAAAGTGCGGGGAGGAAGGAAAGAACAGTCTAAGTGCTACCCTGACCTCATGATGCCAGGACACCACGCAGACACTCAGGACGAGGAGATGGACCCTGGGATAGACCACCGACACCAGTGGAGTCGTTAGGTGGATGTGATTAGGGGATTCGGTGTGAAAAGCGCTCATCAACGCACAACTCATGCGAATGGAATAGTTACGGTTAAAAATATGCTTCAGCGCTCTTTTCCTCCCAAAATCATACGCCACGCAGGCGTCAAGAGGAAAGTAGGAACCAAAATCGGTTTTGAAAAATGGAACAAGGACAGAGCAAATCCATCCAACTGACCTAACCATCGAGGATACCAAAACACCCTGGAAAGCTTCACGTAAAAGGGCGAATAACTGACTATGGCATGACGACAGAACCAAGATGTGGACAGCACCACGTCAACCTAAATCCAATTAGATGCGTGCCACTGGAACACCGCCAGAGTACTCAACAAAGGCTAAGCAGAACCGTAATTGGAAACTCATTTCCATCCTTTGACTCGGAAATAAAGGCACCTAAATTCATCGGCTCACTTTTACTATCTCACGACGTCTAAATACACCTTTGGAAAGACAACCCACGCCAACGATGGTAACTGGTGGCATACGTTACTCGTTCGTTTCAAAAAGTGGAAGCACTACTTCTCCCACTGTTCCCATCATCAATATGGCACAGCCGAATTCAGTATGATGGAGGCGATCTCGATCTTCACTGCACAACCGCACCGCCAATCAATCCATTGTCATGCAGCACCCAACTCCTTCGTGCCGATCAAAGGTGGAAAGCTGTCTAGGCACTCAATGTGCACAATTCCACCAGAATAGAGAATTTCCTTGGTGTCTGAGATCGCACACACATTTTCCGTGATAAATTTTCGCAGAAGTGACTGACCTTTGGCGACATGGGGATCACCGGCATCGAGACTGCCAGTGCTTAACGCGTGGCCTAACGTGAAACGTCTAAACTACTCAAACGTCATGCTCAATATCTTCTATAACCACAGCTATAGAACAGCCAGCACGAGCCACTCGCCGCTGTTGGCATGGAACCTCGTCGGCCACCACGCGTTCTTTTCATGCACACAAGCACTAGCCGGATTGAAAGTCCAGATTGAACTGGATTGGGATATGTGCACCGACTGCTAGAGACAGAACGCTAATTGGTACTACAGTACCAGCCCCTTCCATGATTCTAAAACCAGGCGACCTGAGACTCGGCATCAAGGCGTCTGCCATAGCACGAGATTTAGTAAATCTGCTTCACATTCAAACATAAACAAGGGGAAAGAGAAGAGAGGGTAGCAAGTGGGTGATAACAATGACATTAACAGGGAGGGAGAAATGCACTACTCATCTATTCAAACATTCCATTGACCATCTAACAGGCGTCTCGAGGTAGTCGGGTCAAAAACTCGCGCATATCGTACTCTGCAGTATACTCTTCCATCTCCGCATCGCCCCAACTCGGTCCCTTTCCCGCACTACTTGCACCACCATTGTCCGACAGCGCTGATACACCTTCTCTTGTCACTGCTGCCGCCATGTTATCAATCAGCCGACTGGTGTCCATCTCTCCCAGCGCCTGATTGTCGGGTTGAGAGATGAGGGTGCGTGCTAGGTGGCGTTTGAACACCTGCAGACTCATAATTCGCTCCTCAATGCTGCCTGCAGTGAGAAGACGGAAGACAGAGACCACACGGCGTTGACCGATCCGGTGAGCCCGATCCATGGCCTGAAGATCGCGGCAGGGGTTCCAGTCGTGCTCCACAAAGATTACCGTGTCCGCACCCGTTAAATTCAAACCGAGGCCACCGACTGCGGTGGTGAGGAGAAGGGCGTCGATGGAAGGATCAGCATTGAAACGGGAGACCAGGGCCTCACGTGCACTCAACGAGACGCTGCCGTCGAGACGGAGATGCACAAGGCTCTTGAACTCCGTACTGGGAGCGAGATAGGGAAAAAAACAGTCAAGACCTACCATTTATTCAACTCTCGTGAAGCCACATCGAGTCTATCAATCAATCCCACTTCACCCATCAATTCCTCTCAATTCTGTCCAGCTACCAATCTGTGGATCCATCCAATTGCTCATCTGTCAACTGGTCCATCTAGCTACTCAAATCCTTATTAATCCAGATAGCCAACCATGCAGTGCTATAAAACTTGATTCCTTCTCTAGCCAGGAATTCAGCCAACCACAAATTGACCGACACAATCTGCCCTACATCCATCCATCTATGCATCACATTGAAGCTATCCAATCACAACTAAACATACATCTCCTCTGATAAATTCATCCATCCACTTTACCATTCATTCGTCTTGGGTCCATTTACTGTGAATTTTGGATAAGTGAAGTGACCAAGAGGGAAAAGCAGATCCCTCGGCTTACTTGAGTAGACGCGTGACAAGATTGAGCATCTTCTTAGTCTGAAAGAAAATTAGGGCTCGATGCTGCCTCAGCAGATCGTTCTGTTCCTCGACCTCCGCAATCGACATCACATCCTCTGTCGGATAACCACCTCCTCCGTTGCCGTCCCCTCCGCCGCTGTTACCGCTGCTTCGAGAGTCACCGAAGCCGCAGTCTATGAGGAGTTGTCTGGAAAGTACGTGGAAGAAAAAGTGGGAAATAAGATTATCTAACAGATGCTGATTTCTTGGAGAATTTAGCCTAATTAAAATGAATTGTGGACTAAGTCGGGTGAACAGGAGACGAATAGAGGTAGGTGAGTGAACGGATAGATGAGGCGTGTCTGCCATTAAAAAAGCCGCCACGCAGTTTACATGGAATTGTCCAGTAATATGGCAGAGAGAGGGGAAGATGCAAAAGAAGAATGTGACCTACTAAGGGTAGATTTGATAACGGTTCTTTAGATATCTAGTCACACCTCGCCCCGGAGAAATTTTAGACAATTTGTATGAATTTCATGGAACTCTACATCAACAAATGCTTTGTCAATCCAAACGTATCATTTACACACAGGGTGGGAGGTAACAGGAGAATGACCCACCTTAGCGCCATCAACTTCCCTGATAGATGAAAGTCGTCCAGACCATCACTGTTTTCAGCGCAGTGCTCCAACGCCCAATCATAGAGAGGATGTTCGGGAGAAAGCACCAGACTAGGGTGGTTGCAAACCGCCAGGAGGTACTTTATGGATCGGAAACCGCCACTGGTCCTCTTTACGTCACACGCAGCAGAGGTAGATTGGTCCAGAGTCAGGTTAAGCGCTTCCTGTCCTTCCAGTGTTTTTGAGAAGGTCTCGTAGAGTTTCGACTGTCAAAAAAAGTGGAGAATGGCTAATCAAACACTTGTATTTGAAAGAAGTTTGAAGGCACTACTGAAACGGGAAGTTGTAAGGACTTTGAATCCAGCAGACACTTCCAAAGAGAGATAAAATTAGCAATTCAAACTTTCTCCTTTACAGAAACAAATCACACCAAAGAGACCGAACGATACTACTGAGTAAGTTGGCAGTAGTATGCGTCCCTAAATGCTAGACATTGGATTAAATGAACGCGTCCGGTGAAGAGAATGGATTTTACTTTGATTTGTTTTGTGCTAAAACATAAACAAACCATGCAGCATTCACTTCGAGTCAAAATCCCACTAAAATGAATCAGCAGTAAGAAAGCACGAGGAAACCGCAAAAAATTGAGTCCAGAAAAGGGAACGAATGCCCACAGAAATTAAGGGATGAAAAAGTAAGACTTAAAATGAAAAGAAGGGAAATGGCAAGTCTCAACCTAACCTGAAGAGGAGTCATGTTGCAGAGGTAGTCTTGAATGACTTTGGGAGGAAGGTCTTGCAGAACTTCCTCTTTGAGGCGACGTAGAACAAAAGGCATCACGATGCGATGCAGCTCCTCCAACGCCTGTTGACCTACAACAAACCAACGAAATCGTCTATAAGCAGGGTTCAATGAAAAGGGAATCGGTATCATGCGCGAGAATCCCACTTTCCATCTTAAGGCGCTTCCGGCTGTCCGTGAACGCCTCCTCCAAAATTTGGGTGTTTCGCCGTGCCTCTAGTAATGGTTCAGAATGGCAGTATTGGTGAACCCGATCCCCAAACGCCACAAAAGGAAGGCATTGGCTGTAGATGATTGAGTATGCGGAGAATGACAAAAGGAAAGCCCCATTTTGGGCAATTCACAACGCCACGACCTATCGTGTACTGCATGAAATGGCTTTTGGCTTTTGCTCATTTAACCTTTCCCGAGTTCCCAAGTCCTCTCCTCATTAAGCATACAATTTGGTGATAATGAAACCAATAATTTTGCGGAGATATGTGCTTCTAGAGTAGCAAATCGTAAACAGTCTTTAGATTGGACATCCTCACCTGCCTGTTGTAACTGAGCGCTGGCCTTTGGATCGCGTGTGGCAAGGAGAGGGCGCGCAAAGCGTGAATTGAAAGCGGCCTCCGAGGGAGCGAGAAAGCCGGGCATAAGGAAGTCAAAAAGCGACCACAACTCACCCACCCGGTTCTGTACCGGCGTGCCTGTCAGAATGAGACGGTGGCGGGCACGCAGCCTCTTCACTGCACACGAAAGCTTTTTGTGAAAAAAAAAGATCATCAACAAAGGCAGTAGGAGGTGATGACTGTCTGGTGATGAGTCTCACATCTAGTTGGCGAACCTGCTCTCATAATCGGTCCAGTTGATGTTTGATGAACAGGAACGCGGAAATTAAGTGGACATAAGGACATTTTTACCACATACAAAATCCTAAAAGAGTTGAAGCTATGGCTTTAGTTGTTGGACGAGCATACACCCGAAATGAGAAAATGAGTGCTCTAAAACTGCAACTGTAGGCGAACCACATTAGAACACTTAAAACATTCTCAAATTCAACCTATCCAAGAGGATCAAGGAGAATCGGGCGATCCAACACTTTTGCTATTCCAAATGCATGATGGATCTATAAAAACCATTCATGGAAGCCGTGGCGAGCTGCCTTTCGGCTATGATCTCCGTTAATTGAAGCACTCCAATTGGCGCTTGAAGGAAGGAGAAGGAACTTGCACAGATTTCGCAGTTCCACGCTTAACAATCCGTCTTAAGGAGGATTACGTAAAAATAACGCAAACAATCGAGATCGAGTTTCTGACCACCATCGACTAAAGTCGCCTGAAATTCGGTATTTTTACGCATTAAGAAAATGGGCTGAGAGCCGTTAAAGAATTTCATGAGACCATGGATGGATCCACTTCCAGCAATCCAAAACAACCACCTGGTTCATTCCTGGGGAGAGGGACTAGGGTGTTTTTGTGAACATTGCTTAAGATATAATCCCCTTAATTGGGAGGATGCATTCCGACTGATGACTGACACAGTACAAAGTAAATGACGACACAACTTTGACTTTGCAACGAAAAAAAGTATAAACCAACCTTTGATTTGGCATTTTTGATGACGTGTCCCTCATCGAGTACCAAGTATTCCCAAAATGTTTTTCTACAGCGAGAGGAGGAGGAGGAGGACGACAAAAGAAAAACAAATACGAATAAACTGGCGTTGATGAGAAAAAGAGAAAGCCATTGAAGTGGAGGGCTACAACTCACTGGAAGAATGCAATGTCGCTTCGAATCACTTCATAGGTGGTGATTAGAAGGTTACAGCGATCCAAAATGCTCTTCTGAAGGCTGAAAAAGCGGAAACGAATGGTGGAATCATTCATCAGTAGTGAATCGACTCATTGTTGGAACTATTCTTCCATCTTGCATAAAATAGATCACTCTCACACTGACTATTCATCCAACCAAACAATAAATCGGTCGCATAATCACCTATTGTTACATCCGTTTACCCACGGATTGGTTCATTTCACAAGCCCAAATGGACCATTCGTCCAGCCATTGACCCGAACCCTTAAACAATGCCGTATTCACTCATCCGTTCAGTTGCAGCCTAACTGGATCACCTGTCACTCATAGACTGGATCATTCACTCGTCAGTCCATCTTTCCACCAACACGGCAATTATCTGGCCGGCTGGGCAGCATTCGACATGCATATAGCACGGCGGCCAATTGACCCACTATTTCTTCACATAGAGACCTAACTGTTTACCTTTCCAACTACCCATTTGAAAAATCGTCCATTCATCCAAACCACCGTCTACCTACCGACCTATTTAGTAATCGAGTCATTCATCCATTAACTCATTCAATCGTCCGACCCTTCATCTATCATTCCATTCCTGATTCCTACTCTCCACACGATTACTCACCTGACAATCCACGTTACACACCAACTTACCATTTGTTATATTCATGGACCCACTTTCCTATCGGCGTACTGGTCCATTTAACTAGTTAGACCATCATAAACCATCTGATGATTTACTCATCCAATAGGTTTAATAATTCACTTATTTATTCATACAACAGCCCATCAAATTGGTTGACGACTTAATCATTCGTTCACTCGTACATGCATTCATCTGGTAAACCACCCGTTCGGCCTTCTCTACAGTCACCCATCCACTATTCCATCCTCTATCCCAAATAGCCGCGAACCGCTCAAGAGAGGAGGCAAAAAAGGGAACAACACGGGACGTACGTTGCTCGCTGATCTTGATTGCCCACATAGATGAAGGGTTCAAGCAGTCGAGAGTTGGGTACGAAGCGTGTCACCTCGGCGTGCCAATGAGCGCAGAGAGTGGCTGGACAGACCACCAACGAGACGCCGCCTTCTCTGCCTTTGGTGGCTGACTTGCGATGGCCATGGCAACGACTGCGATTACTGCGGCCGTGGTGAGAGACAAGAGCGCAGATAGTCTGCAGGGTCTTGCCCAGACCCAAATCATCCGCCAGGATGCCATTCAGACCGTAGTGTTTGAGGAAGAGCAACCAGTTTACGCCCTCCTGTTGGTGAACAAAGTAATTCGATTGGCGGATTCGGGGGACAACGCATAAACTTCCTGTTAGATGGAGCATAGAAAGCCACAGAATATGGTGCCGAATAAAGACATGAATTACGGCCTTTACGATGAGCCACGGTTTGAACTCTACACTGGCGACACGGTGGCTGCATTTAACTGAAGACGTTGCTTATTTGAAATCTCCCCAAAGCGCTAGCCCATCACAAACGTACTTGTTGATAGGGTCGAAGCTCCGCGTGAACATTTCCATCCGGCACGTAGAGCCGAATGTCCTTCGGACGCAGGAGACACTGGACAAAGTGACGACCCTTCTCCCGCGCCATCTGCAGGCTCAGGGGAAGGCCAGGGCTGGTGGGTTCTGGGGCTGACTCCTTGAGAACGGAAAAGGTGTAATTGCTAACGGGAGTAGTGGCAGTAGTAGCAACGTCTAATATGCACCTAAATATCATCTTAGATGCACAAAAGATCGGGATGGGGTGTTTCCAGACCGGGGAAACCTACACCCCACATTAAATGAAACGGTGGGCATTTATGCATTTTTATCAGGAAGTCAGAATCAGCTTTAATGCTGAATGGAATAGCCATTAAGGCAAAGTCTGTAGCAGCCTTGCAGATGCACGAATTTTTCCCAATCCCATCTCCGCATTGACTAGTGGTTGCGGAAAAACGGGCTCCCGAGATGGTGGAAATGCTGTGAACTTTTGATTCTTTTTTTAAAAAGAAACATTAACATTCACCGGATCCAAGCAGCTGTTATCACAATTTAGTATCACATCTACATTAAACCTTATCAATTAATATTAAGGCTATGAATTGACCACCTTTAGGGAAAAAACCCAAGAGATGGACTAAGGTATACCAATTACAAGAGCAAACAAAGGAAAGCTCAGAACCCACTCTTCAAAGATAAGTTTGACAGTTTTATGCTTCCAAAACTGCCAAGAATCATCAGAAGCCACGACTTACTTCAAGAGGTAGAAGGACGAGGAGTTTGGTGAAGACATTGGAAGCGAGGAGACGCACATCGCTCCGCGTATCAGCAAAGTGTGGTAGCACGAGAGCCGTCACCATCACTACCACGTAAGCTAAAAGCGACTGCAGTGGTGTTGGTGTCGATGTCGGTCCGGGGGCGTTATTGGGAAGACCACCAACCTCCCTGAAACCGACGTCGTGGAGACGTGGTGAAAGAGGCTGGTCACAGGGAACCAGTTGAAGACTGAGGAAGACTTGATTTTCAGGTCGAGGAGTCAGAATGCAATCAATGATCTCTAGTGGTGGAGGTTAAGGAAAGGTAGGAAGCACATTCTGCCTTCACTATTTCAACAGAAAGATAATAGCAATGATGCACCCGTGCAGAACTCGAACCCATTAGTACCTACTTCAAGTACAATTCGGCACGACGATGGAACGCTCCACTGCGGTAGGGCATTTGAATGGTGAAAAAGTTTCAAAAGACAGCTAGTCATATGCTTTCAATGATGATCCCGGCTGATGATTTCCACACCACATAGAACATCAGCCACTTTAGTAAACATGAAGAAAGCAAATTAAACACCTGATCCTGACCGCCTGACAAGCACACGCAGGACCAATCGTACCACATTGAAAATGCCTTACAGGTAATGATTAAATGCCAGAAATTAACGTATACATGTAGCGGGAGGAAAGCAAGCCAAAATACATGTACATCCAGAGCCCCTTAAAAACCGAATTTCTAACTTTCATCTGCCAAGATTTGGCTTCTGCAACGCTGATATGCACCTCTGTTTGCAAGACCAAAACGCCTAGCGTCCTCGCCTCTCCTGTTTCACTGGCTTCCTGTGGCCAAGTGTTAAATCCACCAGCTTTGAAACGTCTTCAGGAAGACATGGGTCTGAAACCAGGTAACATTCACTTCTAACTCCAAACAGGAGACGACTAGATACTGCAACCTTACAGGCTTGACCCCATCTAATGTAGCCAAAGTAGGCACTAGGAATGAATAGAAGGATACGACA
This sequence comes from Taenia hydatigena, assembly GCA_036345935.2. Lineage (NCBI taxonomy): Eukaryota > Metazoa > Platyhelminthes > Cestoda > Cyclophyllidea > Taeniidae > Taenia > Taenia hydatigena. The sequence continues at coordinate 1,413,909 of JADWOT020000004.1, forward strand.
GACAGCCGCTAGGACAGCCACCCTGTCACCATCTGATATGGTGTCAGCAGAAATGACGCAGAGGAGGAGGGTATTTAGGACCGTGACGGTGAGGGTGAAGTGGGAGGCGGCAAGGACAGCGAGAGTATGAGCTGCAGTGAAGCGAAGACGTGGCGACAACGACGAATATGCAGACGACGTAGAGATGACACGAAGACAGCACATTGTCAGGGCGACCAGACCCGTGGTAATAAGTCTTGTTGCTGCTATCGTGGCGGTGGAGGCGGTGGAAGACGACAATGAAACAAAGAGAACTGCTGGTATGAGATGTAGGGATCGGCAGAGCACTTCTACGTCCGATGCTGCTGATCCGTGGCTATCTGGAGGAGATGTAGGACGCATTGGTGACTGAATGATGCACAAGTAGATGGATTGAATTATTTATAAAATGACGTTTCTGGGCAGATGCATGTGAGGTGAATGAATTAGAGCGAGATGGACGAGTGCATTGATAAATTAGTAAAGGGATCGACAGCTGGATAGGTGGATGAATCCTATTGGAGTAAATGGGGTAGTAGATGGGCCCGCGACGAAGGGAAGAATGAAAGGAAAAAAGATGAATGTGTGTAAACAGATAGAGGCGGAGGAACACACATCTTAACAGACGGGCAACCTCAGACTTCTAACTAACTTTGTTCGGAAAGGGACAATGTTTGTTGCTGATGTAGAAATTCGACGTCCTCCACAAATCCACCTGCACCAGAGCTTCGAGCACTTCGGCGCAGGATAACGAGGGGTTCAAGCCAAAGGAGTTGCCACAATGTGGGAAGTCTTTGAGCCAGAATGTCCTCCAAGTTGGATGTTGTAAAGTCTACGTCGGCGGTAAAGGTCTGTAGAAGAACAACTAGTGTCATCAAACTGCCACAGCGACGAAGTTGTGATATGGATTGCTTTCCCGTTGCCGCTGACACAGACGCCGTTGAATTGACCTGTAAAGGTAGAATTACAGACAACTATGGGGGTACATCCCAGTCGATGAACAAAAAGTCTTCAATTGGGAAGGTAGACGTACCACCGCAGAGCCACATCCACCACCACAAACACTAAAGTCATCTTTTTCTCCGCATGTGGACAATTTTTCCTCCGCCTGCTTCATCAGCAACGCTGTCAAGCATACGTCCTCCCCTTCACTACCTTCCAATGCCTTGGCAACCAGTACGTCTGAAGAGTAGGAAGTTGAGGAGCGTTCAAATCAAACTCTAACGAATGTCAAGGAGAACGCACTGCGTCTAGTGCTTAGCACAGTTGTTTGCCGTATTCAAACACACTATTCAGGGCTTAGGCATTACCCTCAAGACAGCTTCGGCATAAAAAGGCATGCCACTACGAGTAGTTCATCGTGGAACAACCCAGCTCACTTTGCTACTGGTGTTACTGGTTGAATATTCACAAGAATGGCTGTTATTCCGTGGTGGTGAGAGAATGGGAATCACCAACGCCAGGACCATCACCAACAGACGCAGGAATGACCCGTTTTTAAAATCAATTGAATAGTCAGGTCTGAATAAACTGCAAACACGCACGAGGTAATAGCTCGTCCTGTTTGCACGTACATATTGAAATATGTCTCCACGTTGCAATCCACATAGGCAGCTGGGATACATTGAAACGACAACAAAGGGGAAATGGGAATTCAGCACCAAGGAATATGCTTTCCTGATGGACTGACAAGATGGAATGTACTAGCCACAGAACCTCGTCTGAGATGTGGCTCGTTCGACTCTACATTTGTAAATGCTGCTTTCAACACATCTGGCATAAGGAGCATCTATCACATCGTCTTAGTTTCCACCTAGCAAATGACTCTAATTCACACCACAGTGGAAGAACAATAAAAATAACAATCAAGGAGAGGAAGTTCCACCTATTTGAGGTGCATACACTACTGCTGCAAGCACAAAGGTTAAAACATCTTTTAGAATTAATCCAGAGGCTTCAATTTTAATCCTCAATTCATCAGTTTGAGTACTTTGGTGAAAAAATACCTATTTCACGTGGAAGGAGATAGCAAATGTTACACTGAATACGAACAAAGCGCTTCAACAAGGAGAATCCTTCCAATGAGTCAGTAACCGTCGCGGATGCGGTGACCTTTACACGCGCAAATTTATCATCCACACATGTCTGCAGGTTCTGTTCATTACGCTAATGGAATAATTCCTTCGACGTCGTCATTGCGAGGTGCACAGGATGTACAAATGCCAAATAACCTACATCTGTACTGGAAGCTTTGTGGGAATACAATAGCTGCCCAACTCTTGTCATCACATTAACTTCTCGTCAATTCAGCACTAAAAAAGCAAATATAATTTGCAAATAACAGTCCGCAGCGTCATTGTTTAAAGAAGTACGGTTATCCAAAAACGTATCCATTTTAGCGTTGAGTAATGGTTGCAATTGATAGAGCCAAAAACGAACTGAATTTTACAACTCATTTAATGAGATTTGGTTGGGTCGTAGCTCCATGAAATCGTCAACCCACCCCACTCAGCAAATTCGTCCGGCAGTATGTACTTGGCCAAGTTCTGTGTCACTTTGGCCAGGGCCTTTGAAGTTGGCAACACCGATGTGGATGATTCCTGACTGGACATTTGTTGGCAGAACTCACTCCAGAGGAGGCGAGCAAGGTTCCATGCTGCAAGGCGTTGAAGACGCAGGTTCTCACTGAGCTGTGGTAAGTCAAAGTCATTCAGAGGTTGTCCAGTGGTGTTGGCAGTGGTCCCACGAATTGTGTCCATAAAAGGACGTATGAGGGGGGTCAGACGGCCGGGTGTGACCCAGCCAAAGTTTACTATAGCTGAGGACAAAGAGAGTTCCACTCTGAAGAGGAAGAAAGATAAGAAATGAGTGATCTCCAATCTGCAATCGGGTTATGTCACTACTTAAAGACGATCAAAAAGGAGTCAACACTGACGTATTGGCAAGGCGTTAAAAAGCATTTTGGTTATTGAAGTAGTCACCATTACTATTTTTCACACACACCAAAGACAGTCTTTTCAAAAGGCTTTAGCCCAAGAAACAAATAACCTACTCCTAGGAACCTCCGATGCCGTCTCACTTGCAATTTCAACCTGTTCATTCCACCTCTCATACAACTACATGATCGTCTACTACCAGCATGATGAAGTGATTATCATTCAATTCCTTGGAGAAAGATCATCAGAAGCATAAAAGGGTTAGCACAAAAGAGTGCTCCTTCCTCAATGGGAAAAATAGGAAGCAGGTGGGTTAATAGCTCAATAGGTGCGCAATATAATGGACGAAGTATGGAGAAATAGATTCAAGTATGGATACACATGCAATCGGAATGATTGAATGAATCCGCTGTAGAAGAACTGCTAACAATTAGAGGAGTGCAGCTAGAGCCAGCCAGTGAGGTTATTGTGGATGGAATTATCGAAGGTTAAGCAAAAAATTGAAAGATAGATGGGTTGATGAGTCATGAGTGGATAAACTAATAAAAGGACGTATTAAAACCAAAGAAGGACTGAGGCTCACCGCGAACTCCAGAAGAGCTGCAAAGCAAGGCACCGACTGACAGAGAGTTGCGCCTTTTGCAGTGCACGTTGAAGCTCCTCAAACTCCAATTCCGTCAGTTTAATCATGTTGGTGTCGGTAGAAGTGGAAACAGGACTGTACGCGGGCAATTCAGTGCCAACGCGTTGCAACAGTGTTTGACACTCCACCAAATTCATGACGCTCCCGCCACTGCAGAAGGTGAGACAGCATTTAGTCGCCTGTGATTTTATTCATATTATTTCACCTATGCTACCGATCTCTCTCAAGGCAGTAGAAATCACGATGAGTCATGTCGCATTAAAAATCACACCTTACTTTTTAAAAACGCAACACTCAAACGAAGCCGCTAAGATTCGATTGCATTGCATTGAACCCATTCTTGTCCCGTGCACAAAGCTTCCCATGAGTTTCATCAACACCGTTAAGGGGAGCATCCAATAGATGACATTAAAAGGCATCCCGCCTAGGTCAACAATCGCAGCCTTCATGGAGTTCTAGCCTCCTTAGGGTTTCTCGATTTTACGAAAACAGGCTGCTAGACCCTTCCAAGAAAGCTCCTACAGTGCTTAAAAAGCAAGGTATTCTAGGTGGCCAACTACCATCAAAAGTTTCGGACTTATTAAGCAAGATTGGGAAACCATTGAAGAACACAATGGCGAATTCGTGCAGAGACCATTGCGAGTCAGCTCGTTGTGTCGGACATCAGACGTTGGGATTCGATTTGACAGTCTACATTCAGACATCATCTTATCTCAGCTATTGAAAGCTATTTAGGGCATACAAGTTCGAGTGAAAACTATATCGATCTCGTCGGCCCTCCCATTACATCTGCTGACCCGACCCCGGACATCGCTGGTATCTATGGGGCATCTTTGAAAGAGAATTGTTGGCAAATGCGCTCACAACACCAAGGACTCATTAATATCATCCATTGCCAACATAGCTACATTTGAAGAAGAAAAGAATTCGGTAACAGCATCAAGTCAGCGCTCTATCAAAATATCGCTTCCTCATCGATTACCGCAGTTCAGTTAAAACACGGGTGCGATATTTTTCAACACTAACGCATAGTGGAACGTTCGAGTCGACTGGACCCACACCCATTAGTGGAGACGGGATTGATGTAAAGCTTAATAGTGCCTACCATCAGAGGGTACCGAGATAAACCATTACGACGGTTCGTCTTTGGGAGTGGGTGAATATCCACACCTCGGGGGATGCGGAAACATGCAAAACAAAAAGAAGTACTCACGCCTTCGGAGACTCCGTATTAATCGGTAGCCTTGTAGTCTCACAGAGAGCCCTCAGTCGATGGCAATCCTCATGCATCGTCTTGAAGGCGCCTGGAAGGGAATGGTGACACACGTTGCCACTTTTATGTAGACACTTCGAAGCGGAAAGGTGAAAGAAATACTACTATAAAGTAATAGTAGAACCATGCATTTCCCTGTCTTCAGTTCTTAAAGCCAAATGACGCATACTAATGCTGAGCAGTTCATTTTTGTCAAAAGTTGCCTATTTATCTTGAAGCCTTCAAATTTAATGTCGTCAAGCCATCAAATTTGCACTCTGATAGGGAATTGTTTTGGGTGATTGACGTAAAGTACCAAAAAGCGACCGGAAACGGAGAGAGGAAAAGTGGACAAAATAGAGGAATGAGACAAAGCAGGGGTGGACGGAAAGTGGAACAACAGTGAACAACACATACACACTGGTGAATTCCTGTTGCTCAAAATTCACTCATTAATGGAAACACCAATATAGACGGTTAAAGTAGATGTATAGGTGGGTTGACCGTTAAAGAGGTGATCGGCCAAATGGAGGTAGGCGAACCACAAGACTAAATACCAATGGACGGGTGAAAACGACCAGTCCTGAATGGGTTGACAAAAACAAATGACTAGCATTTCGAGTTGCAAGCGTACGTCTGTGAACTGTTTTGATTCACCTATTCCAAATAGAGTGGGCGGGCAATAAAATGCGTGAATAACTGCAGCCTGACGAACAAACGTGAAGCCAGTGAGGGGAAGATTGGGTGAGAGATGGGCTAGTAAATGGATGGCATAAACGAATGATACTCGAGTGAACAAAAACAGCTGAATGGACTAACAGATCGTATGTAGGAAAGTGGCAAAAAGATGGAGAAATACGGGCGGATGAGTGAATGGGTAAACATAGGAATAAATGAATGCAAAGTTGGATGCATGGATAAAAATAATAGTTGGAAAAGATCGAAGAGACGGGAGGTGGAAAATAGGCTGCCCTAGAAGAGTTAATAGATGGGTGGATGGGTAAATGGCGGGATGGATGAACGTATGAATGCAGAGAGCGATGAGCAAGCATGCAGACAAACAGAAAGGTAGACGGTAAGACAACCTCACCTAATATCTCCTCATAGTAGACTACATTCGTTAGACAGCTATTCAACCGGTTCGGCAACTCGCTGTTGGCACCAGCGCCGATGGTAGCAGCGATGATAGAGATGGTGGCAGGAGGCCACGCGGCAAGTAGGAGACTGCCAATAAAGCGTTGCATGCCCAGACGGTCCCGCAAATGCGTGCCAGCCACCACGTGTTCTAACAGGTAGCTACTTATGGTCATCTCCCCACCAGAGGTACCACTACTTCCGCCTCCACCGCCTTCCGTCGAGGTAAGCTCTGTCGTATCAGTGGTGGGCGGTGCTGCTACGATCGTGGAAAGTCTGCTTTCACACAGCCGACTGCTTAGACTCGCCAGTAGTCTAGAGAGTGGAAGATGAGTGCTTTGAGAAGGCATCCTAACATTCCGTTAAGAGGAGAGGCGATAACCAGTAAAATAGAGTAGATCTAAATGGAATCCCTCCGTACTTCCAAAACCTGAGAAGAATGAATGGACATCTGTCCACGTCCCCTTGAATCGTCGACCCACTCTCAGATTTGCACAATGCACTTGCTTAATTGGGATCCGAAATACTATCAGGCGCCAGAGATACAATTTATTGGGGTCTACAGTTCTGGGAAATAGCACTCTGAAATCTAACACCTCGCAACTTATATTTTGGATTTTGAACAACCTCACGAAATGTCTTCTCTGGTCGCCCCACTGTGGGAAAGGAATCATCAATACTTTCTCGTCGTCCAAAGAGTTTCACTTTGCACAATAAATCACGACTTCTTAGGTAAAAAACTCATTGATGCCAAAAAAAACTGATATTAGGCACCACTCTATCATCGGAAAAAGTACAGACGATATGCACACAGCCGAGAACCGGCAGCGTGGGAACCACAATCAACTCCTTTTCCATGGAGACATGCCAAATTCATATAGGCTGTTGATTAAGACATGGAGAAAAGTAATCCACACTAGGAACAGCGTTCAGTAATGCCTAGCGTAATGCAACCGATGGAACAGCAATTTCCCACCCATATCACCAAGCCACACCAACCCTAGGGACTGACCAATAAGATCAAATGATAACTTGAAGGCAGTTCAAGTAACTGGAACATTTTTGAGCATCGCTACATGAGAAAAAACAAGTGCTGCAATTTTTAGGCATCTAAAAAACTACCGAATTGACAGCAATTATACTCCCAAATCCTTTCCATGAAAGGTTCACGCAAGCAAGTCATTTACATCGAAAACGCAAAAGTGACAGTTTGGAGGGGGAGGAAATGAAATGAAAAGTGAAGAACTCACGCAGTGGCAGTGATTCGTGTCTCCAGGGCCAAACTTTGCCTTACACGTTCGCTAGCGGCGCCTAACTCACAACCACCGATGTAGAAGGTCTGAGTCGTCTCCTTCAACAATTCACCGAAAGGCAAAACAAGCAAACAAACAATGAAATAAACAAACCATCACCATAGAAACACCTTCATCCCCATCTTCCAGCACTTACTTGGACGCACAGAGTTTATGAAGTAGGCAAGCGCAAAGTACACACCCAGTTTTTCGGTAAGCTGCGTCTGTCGCTACGATACAGTTTATTCCGCAATTTATAACCACGAGGCAGTTAGTTTTTCGCGTTGCTGTGATCGTCTGGCGCATTAACTTGTTCCCATTTTGTTACATTATCATCAGCAGTTATGCGGCAATCAAACGACAAAAGCTCTTCCCATGTTAAATCACTGCATCAACGTTTTCAATTGGTTTATGCCAAACAGCCTGACAAATCGTAATCAAGGCTGAAGATAATAACTCATTTCTGTGAATTCACCGCCTGGAGATAGCAGCTGTTATGATCGCAGGTGTCCTTTTAGAGTATTTAAGTGAGTTACCGCCGCATGCCTCAGTTACCCGAATTTAGACCATTCCAGTTCCATAAACTGGTAATTTGACATGGCTAACCTGATCAATGTTTTGAGCCTACCTTCAGACTTGCTTATTTTTATCCTTAAGGCGTCTTTATGATGCTCCACGGGAGTGGTGCTTCTACATAATCTGGCTCATCACCTAGGCGGGAGAATGAATAGTCTCCATCGCGTTAGCAACCACGAAGGCATCTCAAATCAGATCCTTTTCAAGCACAAAGACCAAATACAGCTGCGTATGACACGCTAGTGGCGATACTTCCTTCAATTTATCCAAACTAGGCTGACATCCGAGACAACTAACAAGACTTCTCTTGAGTGCATCGGAGCTCGTATTTCACCGCAATGGAATGTTCCTAAACGGTCTCATTGAGCTGAAAAATGTATCAAGTAGGTGTGTGAAATTTTTCCCAACAGCTTTATCTGTAGAAGCAATAAAACTAATAAAACCGCCCAGGGTTTCAAAGCGAATAATCAGGGAGGCAGTGAGAGATGTCTAATTAACTATTCAGAGTGGGGATAGCCAAAAACATTTCACCACAAAAAAACAGCTAAATAGGAACTTTTAGGCGGAAAAATGACCCACGTGGTTGGTAGTGGAGGCTGGGAGACGCAGCATAGTGTCGGCAAAGGGCATGGAGGCGGGTTGCATGGCCTGACAGAGCCAAAAGTCCACGCGATCGAGAGTGGCTTGTGCCAACAGTCCAACCGGCACTGCACTGACCAGCCTGTGCCAAAGCTTGGGGTCGTAGAAGAGAGAGGTGCACAGATGTAATGTTAGTGGGAGCAGAATTTCCAGCAACAGGAAGTTTGATAGAAAACAAAATGAGATTTGAAATAATTTGTGATAAAACTATGTCATTATTGAAGCAGTAAGGCAAATTCCAAAAAAGCAAAGAATTCTTATTTCCCAAAATCCATTTAATGGATGGGCGACCCGAATCACTACTCTGATAGACAATTTCGAGATCGGAGCCTTAAACAGACAGTCAGGCAATGAATTTCCCACATCGGATCATGGCAAGTCCGAAATGAGGGGTCCGTTCGTAACCCCAATGGATCCACACCTCCACTTTTGGCATTTGGTGAATTACGCTGAAAATGTATTTCCATGGCTAATTAGAACTACAGATTTGGTAGTGCTGGTACGTCTGGAATTTCGTTAATGGGCCAACGGACAAACGGACTAAGGATGGAAGAAATTTGCAATCAAGAATAGTTGTTAATATAAGCTTCAACTCTCCTCCCATAGTTCCTCTCGATCAGTAAAGCTTCTGTGCACTTGAGGTGTGGAAGGAGAGGCCCAAAAGAGACGCTTTAGGAGGGAAACAACTTACATCACTGATGGATTGAATATTCTTGGGGTCAAGTTCGAAGAGGACACGATGGAAGAGCTGTTCAAATACACACTCCAGCAAGGACGGTTCCATCTGGTGATCAATCTAAAGATGGACGATGGAATGGTAAAAGTTGGGTTAAAATGATTTGATCCTATTACTGGTTTCACGCATTATTCATGCACGAGGTTTGAGATGAACGGAAGTTCAAAAGGCTATGAGAAGTCGGAAATCGCAAATTGCTATTTCTCATTCCTCAAAGTCGTAAAAATTGAGGCTTGAAATAATCAACCGCCACTTCGCCCTGAATGAGTCCAGAAAACTTGGTAATCGTAGAGGTAACTTAGTCACTCTCAATGCTAAATAAATGGGGAAGGGTTCAGACGACAACGACTTAATGATCTGTTGAAGAGTTGCAAAACAAACACTACCTATTACGAGAGGAAAGGCAAAACATCTCACACTAGTGATAATTCAGTATCCCACCGAAGCATTGGAAACTACAATTTCAATCATTCGTTTCAAAATGATTTATCAAATGGTGCCACTAAAAGGGGCACAGATGAAGTAGCATTTTACACATTCAAGCAGAAGTCACATGTGGACGGTCTCACCAAAGTGTCAGGGAAATCTTTCGGAGGTAAGGAACAAATGCAAGATTAAAAGGCATTTTTCAACTCAAGGCTCCCACGTTCTAGCTAAGGACAAACGGTCAAATGCAACAAGTAGTGCTGGAAGAAAGGCAGTCAAATAGGAATTAAGTGGAAATTAAAATACCCACCTTTTGGAGACGCAGCGATAGCAAAGAATCGAGTGTGTGGACAGCAGTTCGACGAATGTCAGAAGAGGAGTGATGCAGAAAGTGGAGGACTAGAAGAACACGTTTTGCAAAATCCTCCATCGCCTCCGAGTTCTGTGTTTTGCTCATCGCCGCCGCATCTACATCTTCCGTTTTTATTTCGCTTTTCATCACTAGAGCGCTAAACAGAGAAACATTATGTCTCGAGTAAGACGATTTGAAAGGCCTGCTTAACTGCGCCTACTTCCAGATGCTAATCGGAATGGCACGGTTAAATCAAAGGGCTGAGTTAATCCACAACTTCACACCTGTGGTTCAAGAAGTCGAAATGGGACACGAATACAAAATGGAACAAGCAATGCTCAATCGGAGAAGAGAGACCTTGAAGGTCAGGTGGGAAACCAAACGAAAACAGATCCTAGTAACGATACTGCTGCCAAAACCTCCTGCCACGTTAAAGGCGGGTGGAAATGAGTGGATGGAGGGAAGTAAATAAATTCTCAGGCCCACAACACCGTCAATTGCGTCAAAGGCATACAAGCTTAAAGAATTAAACAACGACCAGAAATAAAAGGAATTTATTAATAAACTGCAAGCGTTGGATCAAATCGCTTCGCACCATTTGACCAAAGAAAAGTACTTTAATGGGACGAATAAGATGGATGAACTGTCCATGTCCACATTGATGGTAAATAATGAATGGTCAATCAATTGCATCGGGAAGAAATTGGAAAAGTTAAAAAAACGCCTTATGACCTACAGCAAAGCAGAATAAGGGTGGATAATTCGGGCGAATAACCAATTTCACCTTTCGTGCACAATGAAGCACCCAATAAAGTAACGGCTCCATAGGAAAGCGGCCTCCGAATCATGTTTTGGAATGGTGAAAGACACCCGCAGAAAAGTTTAGGAAATGAAACAGCGTAAATTCATTGAAAGAGATGAGCTTTGATTTACAGAGGCAAATTGATTATCCCAGTGTCTGTGGAACACCATAACGCTTATGTCAACTGCATAATAAAATCAGACATTGGGATTGGAAAAGTCATCGACAAATCAGATAGAGCTGAAGCCATACCAAACAACCCCTGAGGCCTTCGCTTTACACAAAATTAACAACTCACGAAGTCGGGTGATCAATTAACCCCGAGGCAAGCGTCAGGAGGGGTCCTGTGGCGGGAGACAGCTCTCCAGCCGCTCGTTCAAGCAGACGCCAAACACAGTGCACCAAATGGTGGCCCACGGCATTGCTATGCCCAATAAGAAGATCACGAGGGAGGGCGAGGAGAGCATTGCACGCGGCACAGCGAAGATCCTCCTCCCCTGCCTCTGTCTCCATCCTTCCCTTTATGACGTCACTACTGCTGGTGTCGCATGGTGGAAAGAGGACGTCCGTAAGGGGACCGTAGACTAAAGGCAAGAGATCTGTTGCAAGATCCTACAAAAAAGTCGGAAGAAGGACGTGATAGCCTACCGCAGCGCACCACAAATGCCGGGAATCCATCACCTTCAATGAGATGATTGATGCAATACCCACAAAATTACATACACTTCGAGCTGAAAGAAGGTAGTTAAGCCCCAGCAACCCGCCATGCACCACCATCCAATTGACCTTGGGCGTACGGGAGCGCTTCATTGGCTCCTGACGTTGACGACGGAGGAGACAGACGAGACAGAGGAGGTGTTGCACTGCCAGTCGCACCTGCTCCACGTCCAAGTGGAGACACAGCACACCCAGTAGCTGTGCCGCTGTCTGACGAACAGGGGCCACCACCTAGGTACAAACCAGAGGAATAAAAGCGCTCGCCAAATCGGGAGTAGTCTGTCAACTGAATGATATGCTCTTTGTACATTTTGACAGCGAATCCTCTTGAGTAAGATTCAAACATCTCGCCCTGGAGAGGACCTTCGTTCTTGGTTCGTGGGTGGTCTATAAATCACCGACTATGTGATGACCACAAGGGACGCCCAGGAGGATACATTTTAAATACGCAATTTCGGCGTCCTTTTTCATTCACAACCCACTAAGCATTCTGCACACATTCACTACAGTTTTACCGACAATTGAGCGTTAACGTATTTAGGGAAGGCCCAAACAGTGAATTGGCACTATAAAGCGAAAACTCACAAATTTCATCCAGAAATTAAATGCGCGAGCCAACTTCTCTGGGCCGACGAGACTTTTGTAGGCGGTAGAAAACTGCTCTGACGTGCAGGTTTGCGATTTTGAAGTGGCGGGCTGGTAAGGATTGTTTCAACTAGACTTAAGTACACCTTTCGTACAGGTAAAGTTGCGGAATTTGTATTTTTGACAGTTCGAAGTTTTTACAACTATAATTCCTTCAAAGACACCCTGAATATGAGATGCTCAATCAACATTCTTTGTGAGCTCACACTGAACAGGCTAATCAGTGAATTAGTTATTAAATGTTCACAAAGGAACTGATCAAGCTTGGAAGGCACTCCATTCCACATAGCATTTCGCATGTCAATAGCTTTTTAAGGGGTGTATTTACTCAAAAGTGAAATCCACACAAAAAAGTGCGCAGTACTGCGCAACCCTCCAGTGAATTCCTTCCGCTTCTGCCCTTTAAGTTTAAGTTCTAAACATTTCCAAAGACTTCAGGCCTTTCGATTTGTCCAGCATTTGCCCCGTTTGCATGATCAATACTAATTGCCTCCTACTGACCGATCGAGATCATTTAATCCCCAGACTCGGTGGCATTACTGACCTGCGACGAACCTCCCGCCGTCGAGTTCTACAAGCGCAGTCATGTACAAGATGCTTCTCTTACATAGCAACCGGCTATCCACTGTCATATCATACAAAGGAGATGAAAGGTATCGAGTATAGTAGTCCATTTAGCGCCAAATTGCCAATGTATACGTCCTTGTACGGCCATATTAATAATCACAGTGAAAGCCAGGGGAGTTGGTAGCATAGGTGGAATTAATAAAATTTTAATACAAACCATCGAATTAGGTTTTTGGATTCAACTTGCTACTCCCTACAGGCAAGGGCCGGGCAAGTTTGGCCTCGGCACGAACCGAAAAAAACACCCCTTTTCAAGAACTCACCACATCGCAGGCGAAGTCGGAAAACTGATCCAGCGCAAGGGTGCAGAGAACGCGCACAACCACGTCTTCAAGGTAAACACGATTGGCCGCCCGGTTCTGAGGAGGTGCCAAAAAAGGAGAGGGATTAAAAGAAAAGTTCGTTTCTTTTTCAAACAAACAGTCCTACAGTCTTACCAGTGTCAACAGTTTTGTGCCTGCATGCAGACAATTGCAACTTTGTTTATTTGGTTGACATGAGTCATTTTTAACTGTTAAAACAGCTTAAGTCAGCCATTTGAGGGCTTCAGTGGCCTATATTTCACACGAATTTTACCGTTTCCTTCGGTTATACCGTGGAGAATTAGAGCGAGGTGCAGCAAGGAAAGACGTGTCCTGTTCTCATAGATGAGCTCCCAACCTCCAGTCAAGAGTGACTTCTCTTTTGGTAGGAACGAAACGATAGGAAGATGACAAGATGGGAACACCGAGTTTTTAGTGCCTGTATATAATATTTTGCTGCTTTGAGGAAGCCGGTGACAGAGGTACACGTCTACGCGATTGTTTCAACGGCATTCAATAAAGCCATTAGCCTCATTAACGCATTTGGCAACTTTACGAAACAGTTCACAAAATGTGACGGGAAAAATTTCAAGTTTTCCACTATGAGCACCAGAAGAGCATTTACAGACTAGTAGGTGCAGCTACAATGGCAGTACGACTTCCGAAAAGGATACATTCAGCAGAACTTCAATGGCATGATATGATACGTCTAGATGGACGAAAACTTGACGAAAGGGGGGGGGGGGGAGACCCACCGAAAAAGTAATTAGAAAAAGAAATAATTTAACTTTGGGGAAAAATCGTATTAAAAATAGCGCGAAAATGGATAAGTCAAGTTCAACTTTTGTGCCTATCAAACAGTACATCCATGGGTCAAATAAACAACTTCATCTGTTTTTTTGCGCTGCTTTCGATAGGCTCATTTCGACACCCACCCATGTATTCCAGCAATATCTACATCGCCGCATTATTACTTCATCCATCCATTCATCTATGCCTTAACCTGGCCATCTATTCAATCATTCATTCACCTAAGCAACTATTCGTTTATCCATTCACCCTTCTCATGGCTAAAACTTCAAAAAATCCACTCAATCCTGCTTTTTCTTGATATTCCTTGTTAGCGATCCTCCTTTTAAAACACAAAAAATCAAACTGCTTAGGACTAAGCATCATATAACAATCAAAATAGGACCTCATTTGAAAACCCATAAAACTAACCTACAGATGAAAGAAGAAAATAGTTAAAATCAAGAGATAACGTTCTAAACAAAAGCTGATAAACTTGGATTGGAAACTGTGAAGTTGTGCAACAAATGCCAATAAAAGTCAACGAACCACTTCTTCGGCGGCGCCATTTCTGGCACCAGCTTGACGCGTGTGTTGGGGAAAGGCAAGCAGCTCGCGAAGACCCGAAGCGGCACCATGGCGGGTCTCCCAACGACAGTTCCACAAATCAGCTAGGAGACGCACGCACATACTGTTCAACGGCCAGTCCGTCTTCGCTGCTGCTGCTGCTGCCACTGCGACCGAAGCCGCCTCCGTCTTCAAAGTCGTTGTTCTGTAGAGAAGGTTGAGAGATAAGAAAATTGGGGGCTCCTATTGACACTGGATGTGTGCGTGTTCCAACCTGGAGCATAAAACTGCTGACGAACACTCCAATACACTTAAAAGCGTGAAGTAGTCGGGAACCTCAACAGAATAAACAATATCCGGGGATTCATCTGTGGAGAATCGAGTGTCGATAGAGAAATCTCCAGTGCTGCACTTGGAAATTGAAGCTCTCGAAACTGAAGATGAAGTAGAAAACGACTGAATACCAAGGACATGTGCATTTCGTTACACCCAACAACCAAATAGATTATCTATTTTACATCGAATAAACACAACGGGATAAAAACTGAGGCTGGAGACCATTAAGGAGGAGCATTATAAAAAAAGTGAACTAAGTAGTGAACTTTATGCCTACTTTTAAGCGCATTCGACGAACAACAGCAACAACAATAACATTCCAAAATTTAAAAAGAATTACAAAGTGCAGACGGTTTGAAAGCAATCTCACTGCTAGGACGTAGACAGAAGACGAGACCTCTCTTTCCATTTGGGTCAAATAAAGATCCTGACCTACAGTTCCTCTTATTCCATCTATAAAATCAAAGCTGAAGAGGTAACCGCTGTTAAAAACTTGATTGCCTCCACACACACACACAAGTTCGCAGCCAAACACACTCGGCTTAGGAATTACACATTTAAATGCCGCAGGATAGTAATCAGTACCGTCACACTTGTACAGAGGTAGATGCATTTCTGGTGCGTTGAGACCAGGGTTTTTGACGCCTCCAAGAGGCAATTGACTTTAATTCCACTCTACTCACCACACGTTAGTGCATGTAAAAAAATTCACTTATGAATAAGGCATTTTCTAAACTAAGCACACTTTCATTCACTGAAGCAGCATTTCATTGCAATGTCGCTTTGCCAAGGCTTTGAGCCTTCTACTCATTCGTGAATCCCGGAAATACAAACATTGCATGCATCGGTTTTGAGCACGTCTCCTGCATCTTCTCTATCCGTGACGCCTCAGACGCAGTAGTCTCCACTTGGAACGGAAAGAATTCATGGAAATCACTTATTTCTTTGCTAATTATTTGTTGTGTTATTAGGACAGTGCTCATTCCACTCCCGAAACGATGGAGCTTGACATTGGTGTAGAATGAATTTCCTCGCTCGCTTCTCGTTGGCTCTTTCAGCTTGCGTGCTAAGGAAACTTTGCGCTGGATTCGTCCCTAATTCGAACGGCAAAGTGCTAATCACTTGACCTGAAAAGAATGGCATGATTCATCTGTCAATTCCATCTGATAACAATCCTTTCAAAGGAGGAAATGTGACCTGAGCTGGCAAGAACTAGTCCTTACAATTCATCCCCAAATGTAAGTGAAGTTGATCTTTTTTGGAAAAAGATGCTTAATTTAGGAAAGTAGAAATGACGGTTCACTTAAGGCTGAGCATTCTCAGCTCAGTTATCCCAACGACGCACGCTTATTATCCAAACGTCCATTTTATATCCGACTGAGAGGACTGCTGGATTATTGAGGTGTAGTTATGGTGAGTCAGTTTTTTTCGGCTAATGTTGGTAGAATTGAAGCGTAGATTAAACTAAGATAGAGTCACGATCGCAAGATCGGGACGACTCCGTACAAACTGCCAATTTCAAGCGAAAAGAGAAGCCTAAAATAATGGTCACACTTAAAAACTAAATTGAAAGACAACGTTCTCATTCATTAATGAAAGATGCTAACATCCGCCTCTTGTCGCAATGATACGGAGCATTTGACAAAATCAGGAAGTAAACAATGATGCATTCCATCATCCATAAACACTGATTTGTCACCAGCTACACTACGAAACGTTTTACCGTCTGAAGCTAGCAACCCATTTCCAGCCATCTCTGTTCCCATCTCCTCATTTCTATCTTTCCCATTTCTCAGGCCACTATTCCGTGTTTTCCAAGAAGACGTACGAACCATCAATTTGTGCACTAACCAATGCAACATTGTGGACAATGACGTGACTCATCGCTTCCCCCCCTCCCACCCACCTACCCACCCAAAATTGCTTTCTTGTGGTTTAGCCTTGTGGTTTCAGTTTGTGTGCCATCTTGCGTTGCCTAGTGGGCACAACAACACCATTCACTAGTCCTGACGCCTCCACAACAAAGAGCCTACCCTCCACCGCCTACCACTTGCGTGACCTCACAGCACATCAAGTAGATAAATCACGGTCCTGAAGTCTTCGGTTCTCACAAAGTTAACACCCCACAGTTAACAATTCCGTCTGCATTAACCCCTCCTCTCCCCCCCCCCACACACACACACGCACACACACAAAGCAGTCTTATGGAAATAAAGCGATCCGTGTCTCAGAAGTCTAGTTTTGTTAGCCACCAGTCGAGTAGTGGGTGGATCGCTTGAGAATAGCTAATCATATCTTCACCCTTTCACTCTACGAGCGTTGTAGCAAGGCTATCACGCGCAACGAGTTAGTAAATGTCAACAAACAATTCAAAATGCATGAACTCTCGACAAGTCGTTGTGACAAGGAAGATCAGAAAGCGGCCAGTTTTTAATTACCAACAGTACTTTAAATGATCGTAACAAATCACAAAAGCATCAGAAATACGCTAACCTGGGTCAAAAGAGATCTAATTTAGGCAAATTCTAGGTTCCATTCAGCTGTACTGAAAAATAGGGACATTAAAGACTGGCACTTTAAAAAGAAAACACAATCGAGTAACGCTTCCCTCAGAAATACTTTCCGTGTGTATGAGTGACTCGACCAGTCAGACTTAATTTTGTGCACAGAAATGAGAGTGGATGATGAAGAGGGAGGAGTTGACTTACTTTGAGCGCTTGGCATTCTTATAGGCCTGCTTGACACTTTCCTAAAAAAAAATAAACCATTGCTCTAAATACCTGAACAAAAACGTGTGCCAAAACCAAAATTGTTACTTTGATGCCCTCGTGCTGACCCCATAGGGTCAAGGAGTGCGCACACAGGTATGCGTGTGTGTTTTTGATATCAAACGGCCTCACCGTGGTAGCCCCAACAACGGTGGGACTAAGGCAGCTAAGCTAATGGTAGTGCAGGCTACAAGCATCCGTGCTGACAGAGCGGGGGAAGTGACGAGCAATGGCGCATCAAGTACATTCCAAGCTATGAAGTTGGGTAAATCCAAGGCCCGTTGGGAATTCAAATGTCCAATAAATGATCCGTGACATTGCTGATGGAAAAGTTGCGGCAATGGTTTGTTGTAACGGCGTATTTAGAAATGCCATTTGTGACCTTGGATGAGAACACAAAGCACTTAATAGGGATGTAGTGTTGACTTTTTGTGACAAGTTTACCATCATTTGAGACAACTGAAGGACCTTTGTTCTAATTGCATCTGTCATGATGTTAAGCATTTCAGCTATTTGCGATTCAAAGTTCACATTGATACCAGAAAGCTCTGCTACCAGTCATAAACAGGTCTTACGAACACAATGACAACAAAACTACCTTCAGACTCGAGCGATGTATTAGTGCCTTCCACAATTAAATCGGTCACAAATGTTTTAGTCAAAGAACTCAACAACTTACCCACAATTAGGCCATTCGGTGTGGAAGAGGGTTTGAGCCATCTAAGCTCCTAGTCTTCAATGTGTGGAAAATAAACCCGCCTCACACCCGCATGCCTTGTGATGCGTACTTAACTACGTAGCTCTCTAGTCTCCAGAGTTTCCACTTCCATCACGCCTTCCAACTCTTCTGTTCATGAACAGCAAATCATTCTTCAACGTTCGTATACCATGTTACGAAGTGGCTCTAGCACTATGGCTATCAATTTCCCGAAAGCGATTCACCATTGCAAAAGACTACGGAATGAATTCTACGATATATGAACAAAATCGTTCCCCCCACGTCAAAGGGGCTGGTAAAGGAGTTGGTAGAAATATGAAGTAAAAGAGAAAATTGAGGTTGTGATTCTTATTCAGAAGGTAAATTAAATTATTATAGTCTGTAAAATTTAAAAAGTTTGTGTAAAAATCAAAAACCGAAAACAATCCAAAAAGAACATACACTTGACAGGTCAGGAATTTCACCATCAGGATTTGCCTCCAAGGCAGATTCAATCACTCTAGTCAACAAAAGATTTGTATCCTTTACACATTGCCTAGCGCATAAACTACATGGCGTGATTGTTCGCATCAGACCAAGGAGGACTTCGGGTTACATTTAATGTCTATTGCCTTGATACCAACCACGTTCCTGACAAGCCAACCTACGGCATGGACCCCGATAAGAAGACCCGGCTGGCACCTATACGGTGTTTAGTGTTACATCGCTATAAAATTACGCCCACACGATGCCAAAGGGCATCTTTCCGCATAATCCACGTAGAAGAAAGGCACTCCCTTCAACTATATGCTACTGAAGAAGCCCTTCCGCCTCCCTGGTTCCGAGCTCCGATCATGCCACCAGTCTCTTACGCCTTCTGGAATTTGGCAACGACACTACCTTCCAACCAGACGTGCTCTGTGTCTCCCCGCTGTAACTCAAATAATAAAACTCTAAGGTCGCCAAGCAGATCACACACACTTTACCTGTTGAAGCAGCCAACACTACAAACTGTCAGTAGAAACAAGCCTACTGCGAAATCCACTTCTACAAGACCCTATGCCTCCAGAATTTGGGAAAGAACGTGGTTCTGCACTTCGCGGGGAATCATGTGACTGTCTGGTGTTAGCAAAGCAAGATGATAATCGCTTGGTATTTGGAGGTATCTCAAACTACGGGAGATGAGGTTATGTGGCGTCTTCCTCGCGCTTTCCCAATCTAAAGTGCTGATCTCTTCATTGCTGTGAATGGCCGCATAGCATCTCGCGTTGTACTTCAAGAATACAGAGGAGAGTGATTCAATGATCCTGACACCGAACAGGATCAATAAATAGCAGCATCAAGCATCAGTCTTTCAGTAAGGCATGATCATAAACGCACTTTCTAAAATTCCTTTCTGCGTGATACATCGTTCTACTACCACATACCACGCCTTCACGTGTTGCACATACAAAAGTAGTAAAAAAGTTGCCGCAGCTCTTGAGCTGGAATGAAAAATCCGATCTGCCGTGAGGCAGACAAGCTCAACTCACATACATTAAGTTCAACTTACATTTCACGTCACGAGGGCGGGTTAAAAATAGGGGAAAAGTGGTGCCAAGGGCGAGGGGCACCACAGTAGATTTTTAACAAAAATAATGGAACTGTAGAGTGCTTCAAAACAGATTTGAATTTCCCAAGTGGGTTGGGAACAAGCCTACATCCAGATTAACATGCATTATAACGCTTTCAGGGACAATCCGGGCACTACACCCATTTTATGCTGCTACAATTTGAGTATACCCTAACGAAAACAATCGGCCTTTCAAGGGACTGGTAAAAGTGAAGAGTACTATAACACGGACCGATTTCTTCATTTTATTCACACAAGGGTGTTAGTATCCCTAACACCCAAAAGATAGCAGGAATGGGATGACCAACGGCCGCAACTCCTGAGTAGGTAATAGTGTCAAATACATCTTTAGCCTCCCCGAGTAACCTCTCATCGACCTACCATGACACTGGTGGACGTGGCTGCACTCTCATTTTCATCGCTACCATCGCTGTCTGCTAAATCCGCCTCCGAAATGAGACTGGAGATGGAAGTAGCGGGATTGGCTTCCAAAAGGTTGCAAATGAAAGTGCCAGCCTGGCCTTCCAAACCCAGCTGTCGATTCATCTCGCGTCTGTCTAGAAGGACGTCAACATTAGTCACTGCTGACGAAACACCTTCTTTGGCTGAAATAAGGAAACAACAAGAAAGAGATTATTTTGGCGACTGTCAAATCTGTAAGCAGAGTACGAAAACAGTCAACAGCGATAGACCTTAGCTTTAGGCCAGGAATGTTTAAATCACACCACAAAACAGTGCACTTAGTAATGTTCCAAGAACGATTGTGACGCAGTACGTGCGAACGATAGTTCACGGTGTGAAAAGAGGTCTACATCAAGACAATAACACAGACATAACAATAATTTCGCATGACCGCTCACCACTCATTCTATCAGCCTAAATACAGGACCACTCTGTGCCTAAAAATCACGAAATTTCATCGCTCCATCGCATTCGCAAACTGTCATGATGATGAACTTCATCAAATCCTGACAAGCTATCAAGTTGTGAAACAGACAACTTAGGAATACTGCATTTTATAGTGTTATCCTGGATGCGTGTTCGAAGTATCGGATGGAAAAAAAACAAAAGTCAAGTCAAATATTCAGCTACATTGCAACCAGTAAGAAATCCCTCTTTGTTTCTAAGAGGGACTACCTTCACAAAGAGGCGATTGGTTCGGCTTGACAGGATAGTCAGGGCATGTCGAAAAACACAAAACCATTTGAAAGGGAAAGTAACTTCTAAGCAGGTTGCGTCTGAGCGAGTTATGGGACAACCTCTGCCTTAAAAAGGTCAACTGCCACTGTGGGTTTGGGGATGGAAGTTGTTGTCCGCCCGTGAAGAAAATAGGCAAAAGCCTTCACATCAATTGAATTGAAAGCTGTCGGTAAGTCGCCTATGAGTGGACTGATAGAGTGAAAGTGGCCCGACCGGTTGTGAGTAGATGCTGCGGATATGATGCAAAAGCTGAATGACAACGGGGGACTGGGTGAGGGTTTGCAATTATTGCCCTTGGTGTGACAAGACACGATGTTCAGCGGTCAAACAACATCGACAACAGTGTTGTCAGCATGTTTTCCAGTGAGTAGCAATCAGTTAACTCATTCACCTACTACGTCACTTCTCTATCCGCATTCCCGTTCAGCCATTATTGCATTCTTTCCTCCATCTACCCATCCAACTGTTTTCGCCTAACACGTCTTTTCAATCGAGTCACAATTTTATCCCTTTCTCCATCTCTTATTTCGTCCATGCCAAATGAGTAAAATAAAGTGCGCCAGACTAATTGCTTACTTTACTACTCGCTCCCCTCCCTCCCCAATCATGTATTCAAGAACTCCGGACCACTCACGCATCCATCTTATCAGTTGCAAAGACATTTGACTTCATTCCATAATTTTGACGCAAAAAACATTAACATGACCCTTCCACTGTCGCGTCACAGGACAAAGTCACAAGGCGCAGGAATGAGATCGACATTTTTTGGTAATGATGTGGACCGCGATTGATGCTATGCACGACCACCATCAGATTCACAGCGTCAAATCGAAGAATACCAATAGTTCACGAGTAACTAAACGCGTATTTTCCTCCATTCCAGATTAAATAATAAAGACAAGGATTATGGCTATGGTGGAGAAAATTTCTACTTCAAGAAAGCAGTGCTGAGAACAACCTTGTTTGGCTGCGTCCAACGTTTCTGGCCGCTAAAAAATGTTGAGCAAAAGGTGCAGGCGACTCACCCTTCCCATCCGTATAACTACTAGTCCTTTTTGCGCGTTTTGAAGGGTTTTGTTTTTCCTTGGCGAATTCGCGTAGATCCGCGCTGTACAGTCGAGCACCATTTTCTAACACCAGATCCAAATTGAGACCAGCAAGAGAAAGAAATGATGTTGTGGTAGGTTCTGCCTTCTTCTCCCCCTCCTCGCTCGCCGCATCCCCCGCCTCTTTCACACCAACTGCTTTTTCAGTGGGCAACCATGGTGGCAGGTGAGCAACCATCGAACGGATCGCCTCTGCTGCTGCGATCCGCGTTCGCCAACTCTTGTTGTGCAGTAGACCGCGCAACTTGAATGAACCAATGGGGAGGAGATAAGCCAAGGTCGGTGGAATGAACCGAGAGAGGGAGAGAGTATCGCGATAACTTAACTTTAGGATTTGATTTGTGCGCTTAAATTAGCCCTTATATAGAAAACATCGACAAATGACAACGGGAGTGAATGGATTAACTTAGGCAAAAGAGTACTACACAAATGGACCCCACATATTCAATCCACCTAAAGTAAAACTCGTCATGGATTAACTTCAACGCTGCTTTACTAAAAGATTTGAGAACCTTCTAGTTGTCACACGACTTTGTTATCATCGTTTTGTTAATAAAGTTGGGATAGCTAGTTCAGATGTGCAATAATACCAATTAAGCAACGATACCATTTGTTGCACTTTTACACAGCATTACTTAGAGTTTTTTTTTAGATACATTAAATCACACAACTGACTCATACGTATCGCATCGAAGCGGGAGCACAGGAGGACATAAGGCCTGCAGTTTAGATCCTGTCGGAAAATGAATTTTTTTTCAATGACTTTAAGATTAAGCAGGTATCTTGAATGGAGAAAAAATGGGTTTACATTGCACTACTTTGCAAGAAAATTCTTCCCTAGTCAGACATTTTCAGAGACGGCTGACAACGTTTGCTGTGCAGCAGGCCACTTAGATGCACCGGACGCGAAAAGAGGAAAAGTCAACTAGGGGTTGGTTGGATGAACCAAGAGAAAGGAGAGAGGAGTCAACGGCAGCCATAGTAGCCAATAGAAGTCCAAGAGTGGCTACTTCCCGACACTTGCCATAGGAGTTTAAGAGGTATGACTGATTTCACCAACGTCAATTCAGTTCAAACGACTCGGTAATGGTTTTGAATTCATTTAATGAAAGATGCTTCACCCCAAATTTATAGTCCACACTCCCACAATTCGATCATGGCAATCCGACAAGCAGCACCTGTAAACACCACGTTTGAGAGGAAATAATTTTCGGTTGCCTTCCGACAGTCTATAAGTAGACGGTCGGATAACTTGGATTTCCCCTAGATAGTTGCAGGTTTTAATTACACAGTAAAACAGACATCTAGCAAAACAAGTTTAAAAGGTTTTCATATCTACTTCAATGAATGATTTACTTGTGCATAAATACATATTTCACAATGAAATGAGAGAGTGTCAATCATTAGAATAAAGTCGCCGTTTCATGTTGATTCGATTGCTAATTTGCCGTCTCTTCTATGGTCCTGGCCCCAACTGGCATCAATCAATCCACTCACAAGCACAAAATGACAGTCGATGCAAGTGTAAGTTAGGACAGCGCTCCTAGGTGTCTACTTCTCCATTCTCTATTCCACCACTATTTATCTATTCGTCCTACCTGACAAAGTAGTTTCCACGTGCAAATGAGTTCGTGGTTCAGATAACAGCCACCAAAAGGCGTGATTCCACCGCGATCAGGCGATTAAGCATATCAGATGATTGAAACGGTCAGTGCAGTTTACGGAGAAGATCACAGTCATTACTTATTGCGATCAAGAGGGACTTAAAAAGTACGCGTAGTTGTTTGTAATCATGGATCAGAGAACATAAGTAGGTAATGGACTACTCCCCTATAGACCTCGCCCACACTTCTCAAGTGTTTAATGTTTGAACATGAAATGACAGTTGGATCTGATTTGATTCCACTCTCTATACCATACGATATCAAAGTCAGGTCCGAAGTTGGCCAAGTCTCTGGTAAAGTTGACTGCATACTGCAGTCCCAGAAGGTTTGATAACAAGTTACTTCCCTCGTTTGCTGCTGAGGGGTTATTAATTGCAAAACTTCATTCTCTGCTTATATACGATTGGAATTACTTCTTCCAAGCCATTCCATCGACTTTTGCATTGACAGAGACATTCTACTCGCTTACCAATGGCAGGGAGTCGGTGGAGATTGTGGAAAATCATTGAATGCCGTCAGGACCTCAGGGTCAACACAGTAATTGATGCCTCTCACTCCTCTACTTAGAAAAACTAAATGTGCTACCTGTTTCGTTCTAGGCCACCTAGACCGAAAAACGCAAACCAGCCAACAAAATTCAGGATGAGGCGAAATGTAAGCTAAAAAAGGTCCATGCTTTGTTAAATATGAGAACACTTCACATACAGCCTGACCCAAGAAAGACAGCAGATTGAACTCGGATTTTACGACAAAAATGTCACAACAATCTGGATTATGATGACCTGCTGAATGTTTTACAAACAAGTGCACTGCTTAGCAGAATAAAAAAGCCATCCTTCTTATCCAGTGATAATGGCATTCTCAAATTACTGTTCAAAGATGACTGGAGGAAAAGAGGTCGAAAAGAGAAGACTGTGAAATGCGGAATTCAAGTGAGGCACCCTTCACATAAAATTATTGACAAACTTGTTATAGATTAGGGAAGTAGGGGAAGAAAAGTACAGGAGAAGAAGATTTATCCCAATCTGTTGCTCACAACTTTAAGCTAAACTGTCACGGAACTTCTGTACAGAAATATCCCCACTCCATTCAGTAATAAAAGTGCAGATGCAAAGGATCAAAGAGAGATACGTCAATGACTTTAGTACGAGGACAGATGAGCCACCAAATACGTGAACAAATCAAAGCGGGTGGAGAACGATCAGCCAGTAATAAAATTCGACCACAATGCAAGGTGGAATAATGACCACAAGGAGCTGGATGGAGGTAAAAATTAAAGAGCTTCTGCCATGAAAAACTTCAGTCCCCACCATCCAGCAAGAAAACATGGTCCATCTCACAATAAAAACCTGCATATTTCATACCTGACGCTACTTAAAACGTTATTTCACTTTCAACTCTTCACAACGTCTACATGTACTCTCAAAAAGAACCCACACCACAGCTGGTAACTGATGCCACGCATGACTCGTTTATAATTTGCACAAACACCAGAAAATCATCACGTTTGCGCAACCCACCAAAGGTTTCATACCTTCTGACAACTGACAGGACAATTACACTCTACTAGCTAATTTCTCCCTTCACTCCCTCCTCCACCCATCCACAAGATGCACTGTTAGTCCTGACTCCTGCCCACAACACAACGCATCACCCCCCCCCCCCCCCCCCCCCCCCCCCCCCACCTTCTCCCTACAACACACCTAATTACCCTTCCTACTTGGTCATTGCTGCATCCCCATCATCGCAGTCGTTTTATCACCCATCGCTCTCATCATTATGACCACCACACCACACCATCTTCCACTACAACACATTCCGCCACACGGCTCACTCGCATCCCCCACCCCCCAAACCAACCTACTTCAAGGTGACACTGCCGCCCAGTCATGCCCAAATCATCCATCTTACCCTACGCGCAACCCCAACAACTCCGCCACGCCAACACCCATCCACCTCCACCAAGCACTGCAACAACATCGTCACACACACACACACACACGCACACGCGGCCGATATCGCTACACAGCCACAATCTGCTCCACTCCACTTAACACCTCAGGTCATTCCAATGTCCTCCACCTGTACGCCTACCCTGCACCCACTTCCATCCCACCACCTATGATGCCGTTCTATGTCCAGTCTAGGCTCGCAAACTAAACTATCATCCTCCACCAGCATAACAGAGGACGTTGCTCCACACAGAAGTGCTTCGTACCACTGTCTTCGTGAGATAACAAGAATTCACGGTTTACCGCAACCGCGTACAAAGGTAAGACGAGACGATAGATCAACAGTGACGGGCTGTCACCATCACCGTTGATTTCCCCATGATCACCGCCATGACTGTGTCGTCGTCTCAAAGGCCGATAGAACACCAAGGCGTTCCGTAATGTAATGGCTTTGTAAAATCAAGGAAAAAATGAGACACAAAGAATTTTGTCATCATGTGGTCCATGGCCCACGACACAAGCAGATGCTTAGTGTAACAAATCCCCATCGAGACTAGTTGTGCACCGAGGAAGCGTTTGATGCAATCTCCAAAAATGTTAAATTAGGACTTTTCATAAATTATCCCCTGGATGATCGAAGTTGCAGGTACCTGCTTCAATTGCATTCCAAACATCTCCAAATTACAAAAATTAACACGATTTGTTGTGGTACGGGAAGAAGTAGAGATACTCTTGCAAGTGGGAAGATTGTTGGGATAATTTTAGGGGAGCATAACACTTAATCGGCCTGCTGAATTGCCAGGATTTAAAGATATAAACCTACAAACTACAATGACATCGTCAACGTCTCTGCCGGAAGACACTACGCAGTTTAGTTGGCCACCGTGCTAATACAAGTGCAAATGAAGCACCTCAAACTCCTAGATGAGCAGAACAAATGAAAAACGAAACGGTTCAATCACCCAACCAACGCCAAGACCAATATCATGCAGCGTTTTTTGAAAAGAAGGCTCCCCAGAAGCACTTGGTGGAATTAAGAAGAGGCATATAAAAGCATCATTGATTATCAGATTGAGTTCATTAAAGCCCTCTTGAGCTTTCTTAGTACCTCATCGGCTGCGGACCCATAAAAAATTTGGCCAGTCGGAACTGCTGCATGAGTTGGCTGTCTTGCGCTGGTGCCACGCTGAAGTAGGAATCCACGAATATGCTGTATGAGTTAGGACAAATAGGAAAGTGGGTGCAGGGCCCAACCTTCGACCAGACTATCCCCATTAAATTCATCTAGCCCTACCATCACAGACCTCTAGGACACAAGGATACAGTACAGACACAGTCAAGACAACCGCCCAACTTATGACTGGACAAAAGACAATACGAGGAATTGCAGTCATGAAAAACCATTCAGCACAAAACCAAAACAATACGCTAAGCTAGAATCCTCTTCAAATGATAGCAGGTGATTTGACAAAAGAAAACCAGGCAAAATTATTATGGTAACATTGAAAACGCCTCTGCATCCCACGAGCACATAGTGTAAATGACCAAGAATAGCAAAATTTGAGGCGCCTTATCATCTAGCCTATGCTCAAACCAAAGTTACATAGCGATCATCACAGACAATCACCGTAGCCAGAGTCCCAACATCGCCCAATTAGAGAGGCGGTGAAAGGTAAAGGCGGACATATCTGTGCAGAGGTGACAGCAACCGAGCCTACGTCGGGTTTCGCCAGCACTCCCCAAGCAGTCACAAACCGGAATACTACCCCAAGCTTGGACATGCAAAAACATTCCTACACTTGTGATAGTGCCAAAGTCCAGGCAATATAAAACGGACATGTCATACAAGTGGAGCAAATAGGTTGGGCGGTTGAACTACACACATTTTGGCCAGGACAAGATGCTGCTGAAACAATCGGCAGCAGCACTCCACTAAGTGGCAAAGTTGGGATTCAGAGAAACGCGGTCCTCAACCAGGTCGGGTAGTTAAAGGCATAATTTCATTCAACCTTGATTCAAGCAATGCGGAGATTGGACGATAAGTAGTGAGATATCACAGAGTTGGTATGCACTAAGAGTCGGAATGGTAATGCTTGGAATATTCTTGCATTTTATGGCAGAAGCGCCCACTTCGCCCCTTGGCGAGAAACTTTTAATTCTAACAAGTAAATTAAACACTCGCCTCTCTCACGGTTAATACTGGAAGACTTGAGCACACTCTACACTTGAGGCGAAATGAAACGAGCATCCACGACCATGCCGCATAAGTGGTGCGAAAAAGAGAGAAGATTGAGTAACCCAGTCTACAATCTGGACGGAACCAAATTAATCAACACCACCAGTCACTGCTTCATCACCCGAAGTCATGGCTCAAGACATTAGACTAAAAGCTTTGACAAACGGAAGAAGAAAGTGACCATCATACAACTCGTGCAGACATCGCAAAACCACAAGCCCAGATTGCCGAAGAGGCAAATATCCAGTAAGACCTTTGAGAGTGAAATTGGGGCATTAGTGACCCAGGTCAATACAAATTAGCCGCATGATCTACAGTAAAACAGTAATAAAACCCCACTGCCAAGGCCAACCGGACAACCGCAGTTGTATACGCTAATTTCACCTCAGTTAAACCGAATTTATCGAATTGCTCAGCAAAATAAGCGAGAAGGGACAAGATCACATTGAACTCTTTCAGGTAGAGTCCTGAAATCCATGGAAAGCTTGCATAACCAGGTCATTGCTTGTACATCGAATGCATGCGAATGCGGAGTCAGAGCTCCAACTGCATTGGTCGGATAGTTAAGCGAGAACAGGCAGCTGAATCACCTAGCCCACAGCCGGACTGGAAAAAAAAATTAACGACTGCTATCACCACCACCAGCTTCACCCAAACACCGTCAAATGTGGGGAAGACAAATGTGTCCACGCCTTCTATTAACGAGAGAAATTCATTGGTTGCCGAAAAACTACTTCAAATATCATTCCTTCGTAGACTCACTGCCACGATTCATCAGCCATTTCCAAAAGGACATAGTCTTGCTGTTAACTTCTACTTTCACGATCCATTTCATCGTCAGAAGCTAGCGACCCACTTCTAACTACCTCCGCTTCCATCTCCTCATTTCTATCTTTTCCATTTCTCAGGTCACCATTCCGTGTTTTTCAAGAAGACGTGCGAACCATCAACTGGCGCACTAACCAATGCAACATTGTGGACAATGACGTGACTCATCGCTTCTCTTCCTCCCATTCACCTACCCACCCAAAATTGCTTTCTTGTGGTTTAGCCTTGTGGTTTCAGTTTGTGTGCCATCTTGCGTTGCCTAGTGGGCACAACAATACCATTCACTAGTCCTGACGCCTCCACAACAAAAAGCTACCTTCACTTGCGTGACCTTACAGCACATCAAGTAGATAAATCACGGTCCTGAAGTCTTCGGTTCTCACAAAGTTAACACCCCACAGTTAACAATTCCGTCTGCATTAACCCCTCCTCTCCCCCCCCCCACACACACACACGCACACACACAAAGCAGTCTTATGGAAATAAAGCGATCCGTGTCTCAGAAGTCTAGTTTTGTTAGCCACCAGTCGAGTAGTGGGTGGATCGCTTGAGAATAGCTAACCATATCTTCACCCTTTCACTCTACGAGCGTTCCAACAAAGTGCAAATGCCATTACCCGTCGGAAGTCAATCAATCGGTTAGTAGATAATACAAAATACATGCCACGTTTTCATGAAGTACGTGAAGGAAGGGAGGAGTAAAGTAGCAGTACTTCAGGTTAACTGCCATTCGTAAATCCCTCATGGAATCCTCTTACCCAGTAGATGTCACCAGCTTTCCAGTTGATTTGTGAATTGACGGTAGCATCATCAATAACTTTTTGTTGAGCGTCACCTCTAATCATACGCAGTCCTTCATTATCAAAGGCACCACATCATGTTGAACGTGGCGCATTTATGCTTACGCGACTCAGCACCATTAAAAGTACGTTCCTTCCCCACACCTCCAAGACTTAGACAATAAGTGCTACAGAATGGATTCCACCTTTGGGGTTGAATTTGAGTTCGCAAAGCAGAGAAAGAAGAAAGTCACACCAAATTCAGCCGCTATTTTGCACGAGAGAGCTCAAAATGGGAGAAATGGCAGAAGATGATGATAGACTGACGTAGATTGTCTGCGCCTTATAATGTATGCACATAAGCAATCACAGGCACCGTGCAGATCTCTTCACCCTGAAAATATGCCCTCACAGTAAAGTACTACAATGACCTTTGTGGTCACCTGATACAACCAAGACACAAATACAGTTGCCTTAGCAGCCAATCCAAATGACACAGGTGGTCGTCACCTCTAGAGGTGCATCGCAGTTTCAATGCCGCAGAGTTCAGGCTATCCAAGTATAAAAGGGCTAATAAAGATCAGGCAATGGCAATCCCTATCACCTCATTTTAAATGCACAAAATTCACGATGCTGAGAAATCATGAAGCACGAAGAGAAAAGCTCAAATATCCTTCTGATATCAATGACATCACTGGGAAAGGTGATTAAAGAATCGAACATTAAAGGAGTTCTTCAACGCGTAACCCATGAGAATGGAATATTCATGGTTAAAAATACCCTTGAGCGCCCTCTTCCGTCCCACAATGGGTGATTGATTTGATTTCTAAGACGGAAGTAAGGAGAAACAAGTAGGTTTTGCAAATACGACAATATGGGTAGAATGTGATCAGACCAAAGAGTCCAAAACTGGTCAACGGATCCAGTCGTTAGCAGATGAAGGGGCGCGACACCCACTGAACACAGCAAAATATCCTAAAACCACTTATTGCAGGAGAGAGGACAATTTAAGGAGTTTGAGTTATCAACCAGCTTTGCAGAGTACTAAAAACCGCGAAAACGCATGGGAGCATTATCATGTTGAATTCAAGATGGTTTGTTTTATACCACTGAGACGCCACCGAAGTACTCAGCGAAGACGCAGTCGAACA
Organism: Taenia hydatigena; assembly: GCA_036345935.2. Taxonomy (NCBI): domain Eukaryota; kingdom Metazoa; phylum Platyhelminthes; class Cestoda; order Cyclophyllidea; family Taeniidae; genus Taenia; species Taenia hydatigena. The sequence continues at coordinate 1,444,691 of JADWOT020000004.1, forward strand.
ATAAATGGCAATCCATCAACACCATCAAACTGGAGAACGTGAAATAGCCTTGGAATTTAAAGATATTCCACAGGCACCTGGGTTCGTTTCCTCTCAATTCCACCCTTTCACCACTTCGACAAGCACCCTCCAGAAAGACAACTCACACCACAGCTGGTAACTGATGCCACGCATGACTCGTTTATAATTTGCACAAACACTAGAAAATCATCACGTTTGCGCAACCCACCAAAGGTTTCATACCTTCTGACAACTGACAGGACAATTACACTCTACTAGCTAATTTCTCTCTTCACTCCCTCCTCCACCCATCCACAAGATGCACTGTTAGTCCTGACTCCTGCCCACAACACAACGCATCACCCCTCCCCCCCCACCTTCTCCCTACAACACACCTAATTACCCTTCCTACTTGGTCATTGCTGCATCCCCATCATCGCAGTCGTTTTATCACCCATCGCTCCCATCATTATGACCACCACACCACACCATCTTCCACTACAACACATTCCGCCACACGGCTCACTCGCATCCCCTACCCCACAAACCAACCTACTTCAAGGTGACACTGCCGCCCAGTCATGCCCAAATCATCCATCTTACCCTACGCGCAACCCTAACAACTCCGCCACGCCAACACCCATCCACCTCCACCAAGCACTGCAACAACATCGTCACACACACACACACACACACACACACACGCACACGCGGCCGATATCGCTACACAGCCACAATCTGCTCCACTCCACTTAACACCTCAGGTCATTCCAGTGTCCTCCGCCTGTACGCCTACCCTGCACCCACTTCCATCCCACCACCTATGATGCCGTTCTATGTCCAGTCTAGGCTCGCAAACTAAACTATCATCCTCCACCAGCATAACAGAGGACGTTGCTCCACACAGAAGTGCTTCGTACCACTGTCTTCGTGAGGTAACAAGAATTCACGGTTTACCGCAAGCGCGTACAAAGGTAAGACGAGACGATAGATCAACAGTGACGGGCTGTCACCATCACCGTTGATTTCCCCATGATCACCGCCATGACTGTGTCGTCGTCTCAAAGGCCGATAGAACACCAAGGCGTTCCGTAATGTAATGGCTTTGTAAAATCAAGGGGAAAATGACACGCAAAGAATTTTGTCATCATGTGGTCCATGGCCCACTACACAAACAGACGTTTAGCGTCATGGCTAACTGCTATCAACTTTAGGCAGTGACAGCATTCGGTAAGAATGACCAATAATTGCGAAATTGGACAATGCTAAATAACTATTGTATTCAAGCCTAGACATAATCTTTTATTGCTAAACCAACGCAATCGCATCCCAGGCATATTTAGACATTCGAAATGATTAAATGGCAAAGCAAATAACTTTCCATGGAAAAGATCATTTTAAAACAATAAAAATCACTACGATTTTAAGAGATATTTTGAGGCCAAAGAAGCGAACTTTAGAGAACAAATACCTCTCAGGAGTCTATTTGGCGGTTCCAAATCAACAGCTAAACTGACCAACGATACTTAAATTGATCATAATTTTAACGAGTGCTGAGAATGAGCCTAGTTGTCGAAACATTACAATCGGCTAACAATGAAAACGGCAATGGAAAGGCGATCAATCCTCCACTTCTTTACGCCCAAAGCACTCATTTTTGGGAATGAAAGGTCCCAAAATCCTCTTCATAAATGACGCTCATCCCTTTGCCACAGACGAATAAGCTGATTCCCGATTATGAGACACGGCGAACGTACCCGCGCCAGAATAGCATCCACATCCTCGGGTGCCTTTTGAGCGAGTTCACCCAGTTGACGAGCGGCGGTAACACGCAGCGTCTCGTTTGGACAGCTCTCGAGCAGGACGAAAAGACGATCCAAGCTGAAAGAGAATCGGGAGCAGGCTCCTAATCAATCATTATCCAGAAACTTGATAACTGCTGAAAGGATAACATAGTTGCTATACAGTAGACATGACTAAAAGGCAAAAGGATGCGTACCAAGTGTTAAAAGAGGGATGACTTGTTAGCTGGTTTTAAAAAAGGGCAGAGCTCGGCAGATACACAGGGAAGTTGGCAAGTGTCGTCAACCCAACTGAAAGCCTTAATACGTTGTTTGAAAATTGAAAATCGAAAGCACCATGGAGCATGGACTCACACCTTCGACAGAATACGCATTCCAATGAAAACACAACTTACGCCTAAACCTTAGACCCCCATGGCCACCAACAACAGCGAAAGGACAACTGCATGTCTGAAATCAGGACCACCCCGCTCATCATACCAAGGCAACTCGCCCAACGTGTCATTAAAGTTTTGTTCAACAAGGTCTATTTTGGCCCCCTTTATTTCGATGAGCCGGAAGGTCATTCAAGGAACTAACGAGCATTCTTTTGCGAGATAACGGAGGGTTGCAGCGTATAAGCTCCTACGTAACCATTTTTTCCATAAACATTGCCCAAATAACCTAATAAATCCACCATTCAACCTCCGAGCCCTAATAAAAAACCGCACGAACCCTACCAAACAAGCAGGAACGAGAGTAATATCGTATATTAAGGCGTTTAAATAACAATTTACCGGCTCGCCATCTAATTTAGCCAGAAAAACCACCAGCGTCCCAGAATCTTCCACGAAACGCCCGTGCGAAGACAGCGAACACAGCCTGACCCCGAACATATTTATAGTGAGAGCCATTTCTAATTACAACGGGTTAAAAAGGGTGCTCCAGGTCTCCCATTGGTCTGATTCTGGTTCATTACAGCATGGCTACGCTTTCGGCCTTTAATTTGAAACAAATAAACACACAACAAAAAGATTCATAAAAAGCCAGACATGAAAGGTAGCCGAATATGTCTATCACTTTAGGCAAAAACGCAGACATTTAGTGTCTAGATAGAAGTGATTTATTGAGTCGTTTATGCATTAAAAATGGTAACAAAATGTGTTAAGGTGAAAAATTACGTCCAACTTCATCAAATCAGAAAAATTTATGGCTAGATTCTTGTCAAATGTTTTGAGTGTAACGCCTTTAAACATTATGTAGAGCAAAAGAAGGCATAACACTATGACAGAATATCAATACTTAGCAATCAGGGAAAGGGACTGCTGGCATGGTTTCGAGGCCATCCCACCCGAATAGAGCAGTTAAGCCACCCAAGTAGCCATAGCTAGCACCGGCCGTCAAATAAACAATACGTTTCACCCAGTTCGACAAAAGAATTTGAGTGAGAATAAATATAAGAAAGCAACGACAATTTAATAGCAAGACATATTTACTTGTCATTTAAAAAGTGCTGTTGTACTTTGCTTGTATAAATTACCGGTTCTAGTCAGGGTCACAGGGGTGGCCGTATTAACCTAGCTGTGTAGGCTGGCTTCCGGGCCATGCCAGCAGCTTATTTCCCTCTGCCCATTGAATATATATACATATATATATATGCTCTACCCTAGCATTCTGCCTTTTTTGCCTTCGAGGGAGCCTCGGGGCGCTATAGTAATAATTTGTTTGTGTGAACTACCGGTTTTGGTCAGGGTCACCGAGGTGGCCAAATTGCCCCAGCTGTGTAGACTCTGGGCAATGCCAGTATATTCTGATTTAGTGATTTGCTTTCTTTTGAATCAGGGAGGCCTTGCGACGCTAGAATTGTTACTTAAAATCGCCAATTTTGCCTTTCACATTGTGATTATTCCTGCCATAATCGAGAAAGGGTAACTAATGAGGAAATCAGCGACCAATATTGCAATACACTTGCAACGAAGACGTGTTCCGTTTACGACAAAGACATTATATTTTCGCGCTATTTATTAGGGGTAGGTTGTGTGCAGTACTTTGTTCGTTTGACCACCCTATTTCGGTCAGGGTCACAGAGATGGCTGTATTGCCTTATCTGCCCAGGCTGGCCTCCGTACCGTGCCAGCAGCCTTCTTTTGCTTTCGAGGGAGCCTCGGGACGCTATACTGTGGATCTGCAATAAGGCTTTATACCCTAGTCACCAACCTATATTCGTTAGCATAGTTGGCTTCATTGTGGGGCGTTGTTTACGTCCACCGACATTTATGCAAGTTTTAAAACCTGGGATTTTGTTTAACTTTACACCTTAAATTGATTTTAAATTAGCAGACCACACTACAAAAGAGATGCTGTAAAGTTTTCTCCTGTTCCTTCTAGTCGCCCTTGTTATTAGAAGTTGGAACAGGTTTTGACATATTTATTATAAGAGGGAGGTAGTACGGAGAGGCCTAGTACGAGAATTTAGGACGGGGACGGGTCATGCTCTTGTGAGTCGCCACGCCGCTCCGCCACCAGGGTCAAATTGTTTTTTTTCACTTCTGGCCTACAAAGCACATTCAAAGAATATAATTATTAAAATGCGTTTTGCTAAATTTGTATAAAAGTTAATTGCTAATAATTGATAATGTATTGCACATATTTTGGCATCATGCCTTTTTTGTTATGTGTAATACATAACTCGTAAAGTTATTTACGCCTTTGCACTTATTTTAAATTCAAACTTGAGCTTAAATACATGTTAATTGTATTTCTATTACATGCGTTTTCTTGTTTTAGAACTATTAATAATTTTTAACAATTAGTAACTAAAAAATGTCATATTTTTTTATTTTTGCCCTTGTTTTATTGTACCACGTATCCCATCTAATGGCTGTATCTCACTTGAACGATATCGAGTGTGCTGACGCCATTGTGCTCCGTCTGGTCTTCGTGACATGGATCTCAGTCTTGATGAAATAATATCTAAGAATCGGGCTTCAAAGCGTGGTCGGGGCTCAAAATCTCAAATTGAGCTGCGAAGAATCAGTGGCGGTCGTGTCCAAAAACGAAGAATCAGTGATTTTCCCGTAAGTTGCGCACTACATGTTTGACGCCGAATCTTAGAGGCGAAGCCTTCCTGATAAGTGGCAGCATGATCTTTTCCTTGGCAACGGAAGTGGGGTACCAAAAGGGAATGCAAAAATTCTCATTTCCAACCTCGACTACGGCGTAAACGATGACGACATTCAGGTACGCATCCTAATAGGCTGTCTAGATCGTGTTTTAATAGGAACTCTTCCAAGAATTTGGCGTTCTCCGACGTGCAGCCGTTCATTACGATCGCAGTGGTCGATCGCTTGGCACTGCCGAAGTCATTTATGCTAATCGTGCTGATGCGGCAAAAGCGATTGAACGCTACAATGGTTTGCCCCTGGATGGTCGTCCCATGAATATCCAGTTTGTTGGAGCTGCAGGTTAGTCCGTCGTGAGGAAATGAAACGCGACGCGTTGATTTTGCTTACTCTGTGGATGGAGCTCGTTTGCACGGCTTTGTCATCATCTTGCGAGCTGCCTCGTAAGAAACTCAAGGCCTTCAATGGATGCGGTCCCACTCCTCAGAGGTTTGATTGCATAATCCACTTTTTACTTACTTTATGCGTTAGAGAGTGTGCTTTTTAAGTTCATTCTGATTGGGTGTCCGCCGGTCCGTGTTGGTTGTTTTCGGTTATCATCATCAATTCCAGTTTTAGTTACTGCTCTCTTTTCGCGGAAAATGTGTTTTTTTGGATTGTCACTTTATTTATGGGCTTTCGCGGGTCTCTTGGTCGTGGATTTTAGATGGTTCATCCCACCTGCATCACCACGTCCCCCATTATTTTGTTTTTACTTTAAAATGGGTCCAGAGCCATTATCCACTGGACATCCTTGAATCACTCAAGATTGAGTCTCCTCGACCACGTTACTTTTAAACATCACGTTTCTGAGCGTTTGGGTGGAATGAGTGGTTGTCGGTGTAATAGGCTTTTCATTCGTTGTCCATCAGTTGGCGCATCGTCCCACGTTTATTTTAGGCAACTATGGGGTTTCATCAATTAATTTCTGACTTTTTTTGACTAATTCTTTGCCAGTATGTCCCCCGTCTCCCATTCAGGCTTTACCTGCGATCGAAGTTGTGATGATTTTTGAAGTGCTTCACTGTTGGTATCCACCCGCGTCATAAGATACTTCAGCGTCTAATTATGCAACAGCTTGGTTGCTGCATCTCACCTGCATTGACGTAATCGTGTTTTTTTTTCAGACTTGTTAAACTTTCAGTAATCTAGTGGTTACTTACATTTTTCGTAGTCTGCGCTCGTTTCATATTGATTAGCCTAAGTTGTTTTTTTTTGTGCAAATCACCTCGCCCTTTAAATGGTTTTTAGTCTGTACTTAATGCACGTGGAAAACACTCATTAAACTTGTTTTCTTGGCGTTGAATTATCTTGAACGCAACAAAGGCTCTTGTGTACTCATGCTAGTTTTAATGTCTTTGCAGTCCTTATGCACTCAGCTTAAGGTTGGTTGCAACATGTTGCTATTTATCTGTCTGATCACATTCAATGTTTGAAATTGCTTCTGGTTTCGTTAAAAGTCATTGCGGTAGGATTAGTTTATGCATCGCATTGTAAACGGTTTGAAGCTTTATGGGAGTGATAGTGATGCGGCAAATTTTTAAGCTTTATTTAATATTTTAAAATAGCATTTTGCTACACTTTCCAATCGCTGGCTCCGGAAGTGTTTACAAACTTAGTTTCACATTCTTCATAATCACCTCCAGAAGATTTAGTCCCTTGCGTTATGGATTTTTAGTGGGTGATTACTCCAGAGCGGAACTTTTTTCTCTTTTCGTTGTCATGGGGCTCTATTTGTGAGATTCTGATTCAAGGAAAGTAGTAATCAAGAAAACTTTGCCCTGCTCCACAGAAGTGCTTTCTCCCTTAATCCAAAGCTGTCATCACAAAGCTTTAATCTGGAAGGATGAAAGCTGGTAGTTGCTCTTAGAGTCTGGTTGTTATTTTCGCCCGGTTGAAATCAGAGATACATTAATTTTGTGATATTTGTGTCCTTTAGATGTCGTACTTTTTATTAGAAAACAATCTTACTAAAGGTTAATGTTTGCGTTCATTGGAAAATCGTCTTTAAATGTATGCTTCAGGGGCTAACAGACAGCCACTAAGCTTTTTCAAACCTATAAAACATTACAACTCGGTATTCCCTCGTTGGGTGAATGGTGCTCCTGCCACTATAGTGAGACGTTTTCGTGCATTTTAGTCAATGGTACGATTTTTACTCGGAGATTTCTAAATGCACTGTTTTCACGGCTTATGCCTGGTGTTTCTCGGCGTTTTTTGGCTGTTTTTGATGTTTATAAACAGTGATGTTAGTCTTCTAGTAGCTTTTCCGCAGCACCCTCAGGAGTAAATGTATCAGGCGATTTGTTTGACAGATTGTGAAACCACTTTTCTGTGTCACTCGTCTCTGTTGACTGAAGAGGTCACGGTTACTTTCATGATTTAGTATTGATGTTTAGACTAGCAAGGGTTGAACAAAACTTGGGTGGGCATTTTCACTGGTAGTAGTGGGGGGGAGGGTGTAACCCCATCTCTGCCACATACCCCACCGATTTGCCCACACAACAGAACTATAATTGAGTAGGCTGCTCATTAATATTCTCAATTTATTGCTGTTGCGGAAATGCTAATCTTTTGAACAGTCCAAAATAAGTTTTTACGGACATTTTTTATGTGTAAGTTTGCCATATCGCAATTTATTTGGAAGTAGATCTATTTGAACAGTGAATGTTCATGTGCAGGCTTGCGCTCTTTCCATGCTCTTGACGCGTATCATCAGTGCATCCCGTGCGGCTGCCACTCTACCATTAAAGTAGTGGCAGTATCACCAGCGAGATTGATGAAAAGAAAAGTGAATGGCGCATGATTCGAAAGTCTGGATTCTACGCTGTTTTCAATTTTACACAATCAGATGGGCAAGCACCAGCACGCAATCGTCTTGGTAACGTAATCCGCGGACGTCAGCAGCGCGGTCGCGGTGGTGGGAGAGGCGGACGTCGGGGCAACCGCAACACCCGGCCTCCGGTGACGAAGGATCAGCTGGACGCGGAACTAGCAGCCTACACCGCTCAGGTAGATTAGCTTGATGCTTTATTGTCGATCTACGTTATTTTGCTCGACCTTTAATGCTATATTTTTCGCCACCTTGCTAACACAGGCAACCACGATATCAGCACCTGGTGATCTGTGAGGTAACATGAGTGGCGCTTAGCTAGCTTTGCACTTGTGTCCAACCCATTTCACTGCACTGCGATTGCCAATTTCGCCCTTTACGTGTTTCGAGGCGCCTTTGTCTCCTTTTTTTAGAAGGCATGAAGGGGAAAGTCGAGTGTATCGTCTTCGTTAGCTCTCTCTAACAAAAGGTGCTTAATTGGTGTGATTGAATCCCTGAGCACCCTCTCACTCCCCATTTTTGTGTCCAGCTGTAAACTTTTTTATCGGTAGTGCGCATTTGTTTTGTATAAATAAAGTTTTATTCGTGTATATGGTGTCATGCTATGAGTATGAAATTTAAATATTTTAGTGGGTAAAGCTGTTTTTGATCGCATGTGTTAAGTTTGTTACTGGGGCAGGGGTTTGGGTATGTTTCGGGGTTGTGATAGCCGTGATTTTGCCCCTGTATACATTGTGACGCAACTTTGTCAGTTCTGTTGTCCTTATCGCCGCTGACTCATTTTATGGGTTGGCTTTGTTGGTGCTATGCAAGGGGAGCGGATTCGTGTTCTCGTCCCCGGATCAACGACGTGACAGTGTGGTGCTGTGCTTGCTCTTGGAATCTGTGATGCCGTGTGGCGGTCACTAACCCCTTTGGTCAATTTCATGGGCTCCTACTTATATTTTGCCAGTAGTCGTTTTGTGGAGAATTCTCTTTGACCGGGAGCGAGGAGTTGTGAATACCGATAGCGATTCTCGGGTTTCAAAAGTTGACATCTGAAATGTGCAAGGGTTTAGGGCACTGTTACGGCGTGCTGTCGAAACACTGCTACGAGCCAAAGTAAGATAACCACTGCGTCTTATCCTGATGTCATAAACTCACAGAGGGGAGGATTGGGGAACCGACAACCTAGGTGACCCTTATTAGGCGTCATGCCTCACTGTTGGGTAAAGAGATTTGATCTGCTTGTTATTACAATTAATTCGAATGAGTGCGAATCTCTTCTAAGCATCCTTATAGCCTCTTTGGAATCACTGGTTCTTCTTCTTCTTCAAGCATTAGGCTCCGTTCTCTGAAATTTAATGTCAGCCAGTTTTATTTTTCCCCTTAAATTAACTGGGAAGCCCAGGGAAATAGCGTTATTGACAACAATAAAATCCGTTTTACAGAGCTATCAAGAATTTCTTGCCTTTTTATTTCTACCTAGCCTTTGCGAGCACGGGGGAGACTTGTCATGTTGGTATGTAAAGAGCAACAGGCTTCAAATTTGCTTCCACGCATGCTATTAGATCCGAGTTGCCATAAATATCATTGGCATATACGAATGCAGAAATGGAATGGAGGAAAGTTAAATCTCTCGCATACTTCTGCTTGTGGCTGCAACAACTTTTAAAGTGCTTTTATATAGACACAAAGACGTCGACTGAAAAGCTCTGCCACCAGGCCAATAGTGGTAAGGCAGTAGGTGCTTCTGGATGGGCTTAGAGAAGACCCCAAACGGATTATAAGAAAGGAGAATGGGGTTAATTCCACAGCACTGGTGAACTTTTTGTGCCTACTCAAATCAGGGCCTTAATGAACTCCAGAGCCTGGAAGTCCGCCTCGTCATAGTATTTCACCAACAGAAACACCGATAGGAAGAAAGCAAGATTGTGAGTTCTAATTTGTCTCCACCTTCATTTGGCAGCATCCATTCAAACCGTGTAAATCTATCCATCTCGTGCTCGTCAATCTCTCCATCGCTTCACAAATGCAAACGAGGTACCACGAGCTACTTGGTTCCACAAATAGACATCCCACAGGAGGGACGGAATGGCCCTGTCAAGACAAGAAGCAGCGATTATCGAGCTCTTAACTCAGAGCTCCTCATGATTACCCCAACAAAAAAGCACAGTATAAGTAAAATTTAGTTTGCTTTGGCTACCCCTAGGAAAATGTGCACTGCAGCCGATTAACAGACCGATAAACAGCTCTAAAAATACTTTTTTTCGTGGTGTTTTGCCAAGCATGTCTAATAATTGGGTCAAAACAGTAAATTATGACCTTGTATTTCCATGCGACCAAGGCAACCATCTGTGCAGGATCGAATCAAGTACTGGCACATCAACTTCAGTGGCTGCCCCACTGACATCATGACAATGCTCTCATTTTCATTAAAATAGCCGCTTTGACAGTTATTGTAAGGTGAAAATTGGGCTGCCAATCCTGTCGAAAGGTTAAAGGCAATTTCCCACTTCCCGTTTCCTTCCACTGCACAAGTCGCGAAGGCTTTGCAAAGGGGGCAGCGTCTTTGGTTTGTCTTTCTCCACACTTGGGTGGTAAGATGCACACAGCACTTTGGATCGCCTTGTATGTTGTAATGCTGCCATTGCTAAATATTTTGCGTGAACCTTACAAGCACACGGAGACTTGTGGATTTTACCTTATCGTTGGCCCCACTCAAATGCATCCTCTTTAGCCGAATAAATGCAGTTAGCAAGAAAATAACTGGTAAGGAAAGACAGAACATCGGTTACAACGTCAGTGAAAAAAGAGATGCTTTTTAAGAACATTGCAGCAAACTAGTTGGCCAAGTGTGCGTTGTTAAGGCTGGCGCAGCGCAGTGAGACTGAACGCAAAAAAATGGCCTTAAAAGCTTCCTAAAGTTCAGTTGTTTTGACAATTTCTTTTCGCTTAATGAGCTCCTAATTGACCTCATCAAAACCTTCCATCATTTCAAGACACTGAAAGAGGACATAAAAAAACCAAGACGAGATTCTTTGTCTAGGATCGGTTAATGGTGCAAAACAGCTGACTGACCAATAAACGCTGAGATTTGCTGTGGTTTCAAGGTCACTGCAGCGAGAGATGTGGCCTTGGGTCGGATGCCATTGGTCGAGAGAGGCAGGGCGGAGTAGGCTAGTGCGAGGTGTTTAGGTGGAATCATTGTTGCTTCTCCGCCTAGGAATCATGAAATAGACACCGATTTCTTCGGATTTTACACATTTTTTCTCCTATGGACCACATAATAATCACGAGGAAAAAAATGCAACACTAGCTATTAGGAATTCAACCCAAATCTCACTTCATCAACGTTATACCTTCTTTCGTAAGTTTCTGACTGGAATTATAGTATTACTGCAAGTCCGCATCAATTCGCTGATTTCATGAATAACCGTTTATTGAATTCCACGTTTTAGCTGTCTATTTGGATGAAAATTATCAATGCCAGCAAACGAATTCTTCATCCTTTCCTTTGTTTCAGCGCGTAAATATCTAGCGACGCCCAATTGATTCATTTGAACCCTTTTAGCATTGTCTTTTTCGTAAAACTAAAGCAGTGTTATGTATAATTTAAACCATCTTTAATTTAAGGAAAGAATTTTTCACACCATTTATTTCTTAATCCTTTCGTCCAGTAAACAAGCATATAGTACTCCCGAATCATACGTCAAAATTACCTCCCTAAATTCTCTTTTATCATTATTATTATTCAATCGTTCCTTTTGTATTATCAGAAATTATTTTCCAAATTAAAGGTATTCTTGAGTACACCTTGAGGCATTCCTTTATGACCATATTTCTTTCCATTCTCAGCCAAGGCATAGGTGGTTCTTGGCTAGGCTACTGGCCATATAAGCGGTCTTTTTACAACTCTTTCGACGCGTCTATGTGAGAATAAGCTTGCAATCACTAAGGCTACTTGACTTCAGGTTACTTTTGTTCTCTTCAGTGTCACCTTACCATGACTCACCTGCAAAATTGGCGTCATCTTGGTGTTGCAGTTATGAATTTTTCTCTAGGTGAATCTGTTTGTTTTGGTTAGACCTTCATGCAGCTATGCGAAATGGGCTAGTAAAGCCAGGCTGTTTTGACGTCTTCCAATTGGGGCATTCATCAGTAAACTAGCGTCAATTGTTTAGGCCACTTTAAGGTCTTTTTTCGTTTATTTTCAGTCATATCCTAGTACGAGTGCGTGGTGCGAGCGGGTTTTACTTCCTAACTTGCAGTCGATAGCTGTGGAAGAATCCAATCACTTTAACCGCTAATAAATCGTGAATTCTCCTCTGACTTACAACTTTATGCTACATGAAGCCTTTTGTGAGGCACCGAAGCAGCAGACAGGCGGATATCTATCACAGCCAAATTCGACAGCCTTCAAGTAGTCTGCTTCTAGGCCTGGTGTACTTTTGTTATGCTAAGAGTGATAGGTGCAAATTCCAAGCAACAAAACGCCTCGCCTTTGAAGGAGGCGACAGGCCTATTGTGCCTTAAAAAGGGTGCAAGATTTGGTCGTCTCAGCGGAGGTTAAACATAGTATGACCTCGTAGCGGTGTCATGGCAACTCCAAAAGGCAAACAGATCGCTTAGTCACAACTAAGATCGTAAAAAATAGTCACAAAAGGGAGCTTCTTAGGTTGGAAAACCACATTTTATCACAGTCCTCAAAGTAAAATTCTTAATCGCCCATGTTAAATTAAGTGCCAACACCTTCATTACTTGACTAAATTTCTTCCTTATGGCCATACTTGACTAGTTTTACCTACTTTGGCATTGGAATGGATAGATGAGGTGGCATGACTGCGCTCATGTTTCACGGCACGGTTTATCCACTTGTACACAAACTGTCATACCCTCCCATTGATTCTCTACACAGCTCTATGTTCTGGCACTGCTTAGGCATCCCAAACTTGTGAGAAAGAAAGCACCCAATAATTTTTGCTCTTTACGGTGCAGCAATCCGTGTAAAAAAGCTGTGTAGGATTTGGATCACTGTTGGGCGTAACAAGTCAGACTGTTACAAAAGTAGCCTTCACGTTGATCCTACGCATGTTTCCATTGCACAAGTCCTCAATTTCGCCAAAATTTGGCCTTTTCTGATTGGCCGGTGGCATCATCACCTTTGCCACCACAACCAATCCCACTGCAAGCTGGAAGACTTGCACCAACGATTTCCCCATTTCGTGTCACGTGTCTACCGTTTCACTGTTTTGACGACACATTGACTTTACAATTACAAAGCCTAGAGCTCCACAGTCAAAGCAGGCTAAATGGACTAACGAATGTGCGGGGAGATTTCATCTTAGAAGATTCCCGCAAAGCAAAGGTCTTTATGCATTTGTGTTTCATGATGTAGGCGTAACTGCAAAAAGGAGCATTAAAATCACTTGCTAAAATTTATCATTTAAGCCTAAAATGATTAATTGTTTGATTATAAAGTACAACCGACTCTGCCCACCTCACTGCTCTACGGTCACCTTGACTTAACCAATGGAAAACGGCAAAACTGGACGCCTGCAGAAGACGCGCTACTCGGACACCGCAGTGCCCTTCAAGTCCTTCATCGACCCCTCTGAATTCCCCATGGCTGAAGGTTGGGAAAATGCTGACTTGAGCCTCCTTCAAACCCCGCTAATGTCCTCTCTCCAGCCCACCAATCCCCAAATTGGGTAAGTTTGGAATTTAAATTTGTTTTTTTTTTTCTTTCCACATCATTAAATTTTTAAACACGGTTTACGCGTAGGAATTCTGGCCTAAGTTTAACGTCCAAAACACATCGGCAGACGAGTCTCAGTGGAATTACGGACTCCAGTTTGAGCAGTGGATTCGCAAGTGACCTTTCGAGCGCCGCTGCCTCAACACGCTTTCCTAGTTTCTCCCTTGCCAGTATGGAATCCCTAGAGACCACAGAGACGACATGGCCGAACCCCTTAAACACAAGTGTACCTTCTACGAGTATTGCGGAACCACTGAAACGAAATAAGAAGGCAGAGAGCAGTGGTGGACAGAAGAGAAATAGACGTAAGTTTTTCAAGCTCTTTTTGTCCTCCCTCTCTCTCCTTTTTTTTTGAACTCTTCACACCAAAAAACTAACTCACTTTTTAGGTATATTCGGTAAACAGTTTTGGAAGAGGAGGTTAAGTTTCGTGCCTGGTAGTAGGGGATACGAAAATCGTTTCAAAAGTCGACTTTTTAAACAAAATTTTAGGCGAATAGATTTGGTCAAGTGCCTCAGCATTTATGGAGTTGTTTTGGTCAACTCGAGAAGGTAGCATATTTTGTGTGTGTGTGCGTGGTTTTGCAAGGCGTTTTGGCCCTACGGAGAGTCATTTCTGTTCCAACAAAAATGACATCAACAGAATGTCCTAATGCGTCGCTGGGTGCTGCCAGCTGCGACAACCGAAGAGTCTGCATGGATAAAGGAGCGGCAGCCTAAAGAAAGGTCATTTTTTATTGCTCCTTTCACGGCGATTTAAGCAGCAATTTATGCATTTAACGAAATGTCACCAACAGTTGTGCCAGTCTTTGGTTAAGGCAGCAGAAATGCTAATTTATGTTATTAGCAGACCAAAAACACATGACATTTGTCGAAAGACGGGAAGGTGAGAGGTGAATTTATTGGAATAGTCAGCAAGTCGTTCATTACTTTTGGGGAGAGAGCTCTATGCAGCATTTGGACTAACTCTGGAAGCCTTTTTTAGCACTGCTGTGGGATCACGAATGGTATCGAGATCCCAGCTCCCGAAATTCGGAGAAAAGGTTTTTAAAAAAGCTTGTGGATACTACAAAGGTACTTCCACCAATCATTCTGAGTGACCTTGACCTTACTGTGATTATTGGTAAATGTAGAGATTGACCCCATCTTAGTATCGGTCAAAGAGGGAGACTCTGGAAGGTCTGGTGGGCCAACTTAGGATCAGGACTTTCTAAAACCTTAAGATGGAAGTCCTTTTCTGTGCTTGTGTTTCCTTCTCCTCTAAGTGTAGATGAATTATCAAGGACTCCACAAAGACTTGCATTCATAGAGAAGTTTCAAGTCAGTCGTGAAGACTATTTAGAGCGAAAGCGATGGATTTGGACGCGCTCGAGCCTCAGAAGTCAAAGTGCTCGAAGGCTCCGAGTAGGAGAAGCAGGAGGTCACACAGCGTGTTAGGCGATTGAACTATCAGAAAACTTTTTTCTCAAACATTTATGCGGTAAAAGAACGATCATCTCGTGCAGAGCCCTTTCCTCCCTTTTTCAATGAAGTAAGGGAGGTAGAGAAGGGAACGCCAGGTGTTACTTGTTTATCCTAACCAGGTTTTCACATAAGTTTTTTTTCCCTCTTTTTATGTTAGGACTTTAAACAAAGGTTTTTTTTTCGTTGAACTATCTCTCAAGTCCTAGTAAGCGCAAGGATTGACGAACAAAGGAGCTAGAAGTCCACAAAACCCTGTCTGAGACTGTACCACAGAGCGGAGGTACAACCCAGAGCAATTTAATTGCTTTGGATGGTTAATCAAAGTATCAATTGACTAATAATTACTACCTTTTACCTTTTACGAAATTGAAGGGATTCCCACCATCTTCTACTGTGGAATTTCACATGGAAGAAAAAATTGACCTCTTTATTGGTTCCTTCCAGTGGAAGGCAATAGAGTGTAGAAGCATGTGCGAATTAGAAAACCTCCTAAACCACCTCTAAGTGTCAAGTATTTGTTAAAATAATCACCAGAATGATATATCAGCCTTTTTCTAGGTAGACAATGGCTTCTTGTAGACAATGCTCGCACTAATCGCTTTCAAGCTTTTCTTCCTCCCTCTTTCCCACCCGTCTACCCCATTGTGCATAGCTGACAATCGCCTGGAGGAGGATTGTTAAGAAAAATATGGCAAATGAGGTGAAGTCTTCCTCCCTTCTATGAAAGAGCGCCAAGACTTCAGTGGCTGGATAAGTTCTTCTGTAAGACACCAGAAGCAGGATCCACCATGCGGAGGTAACCAATGGCACTAGAACGAAGCACAAAGAGCTCCTCCAAACGACTAAAAACGACTCATTTTAATGCGTGAGGT
Organism: Taenia hydatigena; assembly: GCA_036345935.2. NCBI lineage: Eukaryota > Metazoa > Platyhelminthes > Cestoda > Cyclophyllidea > Taeniidae > Taenia > Taenia hydatigena. The sequence goes on from JADWOT020000004.1 coordinate 1,460,539, forward strand.
CTAACAAATTGATCGGTCTTTGAGTTTACTGCCATTTGAGACTAAATGTTACGTGGCGTGACATCGACAGTCACCTGCCACGTCAATCTCGAGGTTTTTTTAACCACTAGTGACCCCTCGTGCCGTAGTCTCCCATAAAGGACTTTCAAATAAGTGTAGACAGCATTGGTGTGCCGGTGACGAAGGAATATGCGAAAGTTAAGCACAATTTTCTTACCCTGTCATCTCTGGTCCCTTCAGAGGTCATAATTTGGCCACTCACCCCTTGGCCTTACGTCGTTCGGTGATTGGCTAAGTTTTTCAGTATGCGACCTCGTGGTCTTTCTGCAAACCACCAGAAGCAGGATCCAGCGCTGGCAGGATTGTGACTTGGAGCATTCGGAGGCAACCAATGGCACTAGGACGAAGCACAGACTCATTTTAATTACCTTCCTTCGAGTTTACCGCCGTTCGCAGCTAAGTGGTACGTGGCAAGCCTTCCCCAGTTGATGTGGGCGTGGCATTGACAGTCACCTGCCACGCCAGTCTCGAGGCTCTTTTAACCACTAGTGGTCTCTCGTGTGTACCAAAAATGAAGTTACTGCGAATGTCGAGGATGATGTAGAACTTGTGTAAATTTTGAACCGGTCGTCAAAGTTGTCAACTTCAAGTCATTATCATCAGAATGTGGCGGAAGATATGACATTTTCTAAACTCTGATGGGTGTTTAGAAAGGGAGTAGCACAAGTTTCTTCTGCTCTATCGACTCATGCATTCAATCCCAGGAGGGTTTCCAGGTCTGTCACGGAGACAGCGGCTAATTGCTGTCGTAGGTGTGTCGAGGTGTTGCCCTCCAGCCCTTCCTAAGAGGTGCCTCTGAAGAGTAAGTTTGCTTTCTTTCGCCTCCTTTTTTTTTTTAATTTACGATGTCAGGAGCCAGAGTAGGAGCCGATTTGCTGGACAGGCTCTTCCACCACGCAAAAAATTCATCTCTCCGCCCTAAAAACCGAGTTTACGGTAATGACAAGGGAACAGCGCTTTTACATTGAAGCACTTACCTGACTGACATTTCATTACTTGCGAGTTTTTATTAGTCTCTGCTTGATTAGGCAGCGCCCCAGGTAACCGCTACTAAAGACGCTGCCAAAGCGCAGGACGAAAAAGTCGTTCGGTTGAAATTAATTTTGTAAATCTTCTGCCGCATAGACGTTGATTGGGTAAATGAATAAGGCAAACTTCTCCATTTTAACAACTGTAAATACTCAAGCACGGTTGAAATGAATTTTAGCTTATTTGAGACGTGAATTTGTTATGATTTACTTTGTCGGTTGCCATTGGTGACATTTAAATGGTGAAATTACTGGCAGCAATGCACCTCTCCGATTCCCTCCAGACGATGCAGTAGGACACAATCCTCCCTTTCGAAAGGCAGAAAATAAATTAAGTTGAAGGAAAAATCAGACACATCCTTTCAACCCTTTGGCGATGCTCTCTATTCCGGGGGAAAAGTGGCGATACGGGATGTTAAAAACGAACAAGCAAGGTTGGCTGGATAGGTCATGCGATTTGTGCCTCTTGGGAGGTGATCGTCTCCTTCCTTTTCCGTATTAATTCGTTTTTATGTATTGGGATCGTGGTTAGTGAATTCCCCATTTGTTGATGGATTGGAAGGTGATTTGCAATGATTTAAACAACAGAGACGGGATCGGTGGTCTTGCGCAACGATGCAAGCGGAGAGAGGCATTGTTAAATCCTTTTTTCTTCTCCTCAGAAAGAAATTCACTGAGAATGAAATGAGGAAGTGATGCAGAACAAAATGTTACTTTTATGCGCCTACAGGTTTCATCGACGCTCGTCAACGCTCCGGATCGATGGCAGCTGGAACGGTGTCCGCGGTACTTCAAGGCGATCAGCAGGTTCAACGCAGCATGTCCTTCTCCGTTCCAATGCTTACCAGTGGCACTCGTCAATTCAATGTTAAGGGGAATATCTTTCGCCAACGGAAAGACTTTTCTGCCTTTCAAGTTGGTTTTTTTTTGCAATTTTGACGGATGGTTACTTTCGAGAGAGTGATAAACTGTCGCACTTCTTGCCTCATCTAGAGGTTACAAGCGTGGAAACGGAATGGTTACTTCATCCAACTTGAGGATGACAGTTGTACGGGCAATGAGGACACACGAGCCTTTGTCCTCTGCCAGTTGACAGGTCACGGAGCCGCGGAGGTGCACTGTTTGGCCTGTTGTCGCCCTCTCACCATCTACGACCACTTCCCACTTCTTGATGGCGCCCTCTTCCTCTCTCCGCTCTGCCATCGCGGTGGTCTTCAGGTGGGCGATAGAGCCTGGGCACTTATCTATACTTTCTGATAAAATAAGTAGTCGAAGGTGTATAAATGTCGCGCATAGAAGGCATTTTGATGTCATATTGAAATGAAGGGATTCAGTTGCCAACCAGATGCTCTACATTACCGCGATAAGCGTTGATAAAGCAGCCCGATTTCGATCTCTGCATGATGGAGCTCGCTGGGGCTCCTCTTACAGCCTCTTTGGTTAGCTTTTTGATGGTTTTTAGCCAGGGTTTTCTAAAGTGTCAAGCCCACTCTTTTCGGTACTTGGTCACATCCATTCGCCTCAAACGCGAGCCACAGCTTCTAAGCCGCCCGACCATTCCAATTCAGGGTTTCATGCAGTGCATTTGCCATCCCAGAGAGTCAGTGAATTGAAGGCCAGTGACATAGTTTTCTCAGAGCAAAATCATGTCAAGTGGGAGAAGTAGCTTTAACTGACTATCTCGGGTATTCTCCGATCAATGGAAGGTCTTAAAGCCTATTTTTTACAATTCGCTTAGCCTGGCGAAGCCTCGGATCAAGGTTCCCAGGAGGTGTTCCTCGCGTCAGGGAGTAGTACAGTAGACTGACGAAAGTTTTGTCAAGATTTTTTGCATCACCAAAGAACAATCGTCAATAGGTTTGAAGAACTAATTTTCCCAGTTTGACATCCTTCCATTAAGTTATTAGGCCGGTTATGTCCTCGTCATACGAAATCCAAATCAGCTTAGTACCGAAGTTGTCTCCATTTTGTTTGGACATTTCCTGGTAATTTTTGATCAGGGGTTTCATAAGGTGTCCCTCACACAAGACGCAACACAATTTATCATGAAGTGTACACTGAAAAGCTTGCCTCTCGAGAACAAAGGCGTTCACCTTAACTTTACTGAAACGTTTCGATGAGGAAGGCCAGAAACGAAAGCCTCCAACAATGACCTCTCTGCTTATTTGACGGGAAAATGTTATGTGAACTCTCCGATCGTAGGTTTCCTGGAATGTTCCTCTACCACCCTCCGCTATTGCAAGTGGTGGTAGTGGTGGCTCTGGCACCACCAACACCACCACCACCACCCCTTCCGCAGGTCAATTAATGCAGAGTGACCTCGCTCCACCCCCTGGGTGTACAGGACCGCGTCAGCAGCAGCAACTACATCATCATAGTCTTTACAATCAGTCCGGACAGCAACGTCATCGGGCATCGATCAGTCAGAAGCGCTTCCTCCACGCCGTTTGTATGGCCTGTATGCGCAGCATCGACTCCGAAGGCGGTGATGATGCTAATGACACTGCTGGAGGCGGAGGCGGTTGTGAAGGCTTGCCACAAATCGTCTGCAAGTTCTGCCACAACTCTTGGAGTGGTTAGTTTGATTGACTGAAATCAGAAGCCCATGAGCCTTTTTTTGTTAAAGCAGTCTGACTGGATTGATCCTCGACGTTTACCTATCGTACTCCATAATAAGTCTGGGTGACTGGTTGAAAGGCAATCACCGAACAAATTTGGCACCATAACATGGGACATTTATGACTTTTTACTCGTCTTGGTGAATTGTTGATATGATTTTACCACGATCTAGTGGAATGGATTCCTCACCGTTTACTTATGTTGATGGCCGAGGAGTGGGATGGGCTGAGTTAAAAGGTGAACGGGCGCCTACAATTTCACTCATGTACTTTAGTTTACTGAGTTCATTTTCATGCTAGATCAGTGGCTACTGGACCTCCATTCCAACGCCGACGCTGGGAAGATAAGCTAGTGAAATGTAGCCTCACTTCCATTGTGAACTATTGTGCGACTAATATGATTGGCTGAGTGAGTCACTCCCAACCAGAAAGCTAGTAATTGCATTGTTGTGCCGAGGGCAAAAGTAGCTATAATACTTGGATAGAATGTATATTATTTGACAAGGGCTGATGGCATGGCCTGGAGGCCGGCCCACTCGGAGGAGGTACAATGGGCGAGCCCCAAAATGGCACTGTTATCAAAATTGTGAGTTAAACGAACAACCGGCGTATTAAAGTGTAATGTGTTTTGTTATCAACGGAGGTCAATGACTGAAATTTGTTGGGGTCAAGCCTACCCAAACGTTGTCCTTGTGGTAACCTGTAGCGCCCTGATTTTCTCACCTCGTCCTGACCTCACAATAGTGTTAAGTCCTTTTGCAGATTGTTGCAAGTCCTTGTAACAAATCGTGTGTCACATTTTTAGCCTTTGGTAATGGCGCCATATTTGGACAGCAGGGTAGGTGAACAAACTAATTGGCATAAGTTATGAAGTAGCTGTCGAAATTTTAATGTCTCATTTATGGATGAAGGTGATTTGTTAGATGCAAGGTCATTTTAAGCTGGCTCGCAGCTATGTAAATGAGGGTACTTTTGGATGTTCAACTTTTCTTCAACCACAAACATGATTGGGTGGGCACAAGGTCATCCGTTCGGTTGTGAGATCCTGAACAAAGTGTCAAAGTTTCTTATTTTCATTTACCCACCGGACCGGTAAATCGGTTTAGCCGACCGCGTGGTAGCCATTTCTAGCAGTTGGGGTTATCAATGTGATTTCTTTTACAAATTCAATCACTGTCCCCAGAAGTCGGTCTCCAGTTGGCTGAATCCAAGGTCACTCGAAACTTATTGGTTGGATGCAATGTTATATTTAACCACCTTTTGACAGCAGAAGAGGTCAAACACTCCAAAAATTCTGATTAATTTTGTGGGCAAATACTGCTTGATTACTTAACAAGGCGTTTTTCATTGCCGCAAACCCTTTTTTTCGGGATCGTTTCCTAGCTTTAGGTACGAATAGAAAAGCGAATTAAATGTGAACGTAGATCCGCCCGAAACGAATTTCTTTTTTATTACACATAATCTTTATTTCCATCTGGTGATTGAATCACTTCACAGGCTACTTATAGTCAATGCATCTATGTCTGTTGATTGTCCAGGTTCCACCCTCCTGATTGGTGGATTATACACCTACGATCTTTTCGCCTGTTCGCCCTGTTGTGCGGAGCATCTACGCTGTAAGTCCTGTGGTCTCCAACCTCTGACACGTCAGGAGAATGAAAAGGATGGAGGAGAAAGGGGTGAAGAGGAGCCGAATCCACTTCAACCTCTACCTTACTTCAGCCAATACAGCCAGCTTCTTTGCTGTCAGCATTGTCGAGCTGTCGACTACCACTTTATTAAACCCTTCGATGAGATGTATGATGTCCGTGTGCTCTCCTAGAATAGTTCCGATTCCCCAAAACAATCCTTCTTCTCTCTACTGTACTCTCTTCCCTCCTTGTTTCACTCTAGGACACTTGTGCATGGCTGCGTGTATCTAGGGGAGATTTATGGGCCGCTTATATGAATGTATATGTTTACTTCTGTACTTATCTAAAATGCTACTTTCTACCTTATAAAAAATGGTGAGCTGAAGTTATGCAGTGTCTAAATAACCTCTAAAGCCGTGGTCTCCCATATGGGGCGCAGTAAAGGGCTTCCAAATAAATGCAGACACAGCATAAGTATCTCAACCACAAAAGAATGTGCGAAAGTTAAGCTTAAATTTTTTTGCCTTCTAAAGGTGGGCTCATCTCTGGTCCCTTCAGAGGTCATGATTTGGTCACCCATCCCTCGGTCTTACGTCATTTGGGAGGGAATCATGCTGAGGTAGTCGATAAATGATTAACTGGATTAAAAAGAAACTGCTGCAAACCTCAACATTTTGATGGTTAAATTGTTAATAGGCAGTTAAACAGGAGCGATGTACTAGACTTTTACCTTTAAAATAGTTCACTGCGTTCTGTCCTGCCGTAGGTCCTGGTGATGACAAAGAGAACTCGAGTCATGAGGATAAAAAAACAACTCATTACGCTTTTTAAACAGGTGTGCATGACTAAATAAGGATAGCTGTGCGCTTGAGTCATGAGTAACTCTCAAGCCACAGCCAAATATGGTCAGGAACCAAGTATATTTTACCAGCTTTGTAGTGCGCTTGTTGCTCTACCGTCTAGTCTAGAGTGTTCCCATTGGCTGTCTCGAGAGAAGACACTTGCCACGTCTAAGCCTCTGTGTTGCACGATCGGCCTGCACACCTGCTTACCGTCAGGTTGATTGCGTACTACTTGTGCTGCTGATACTTTACACATTGCTTACAACTCATGCTGTTATAAAAAGCTGGCCAAAGTTTAAAGATTATGGTCCTGTGAATCTGCACCACCCAACCGAATACTTGAAGTTAACGCACTTTAAACTACAAAGAGTAATTGGTGCCCGTGGTCGTGCTGTTTTACCCCTTTTTCAAAACAAGGAAAGAGCAGTGCTGTCCCTATCATTGATCACGCCTAATTGGGGGCACCAAAACCCACAGGCATCACTGCCACTGCTCTTCCAACGACTTAACTTCTCAGTTAAGTGATTTTTTCGCATTTGCTCATTTAATTTATGCCATAATTGGACTTCAAACGAATCAAGCGAATGCGTTCCCTTACTTGCGTATTTCATTGTAAAGTTCTGCAGCACTGTAATACTTACGCTGCTTTAATTGCACCCTTCAGGCGAGAAGTGAAGGACAAGAACGCGAAATTCTCTAAAGTCTGTAGAAGCCCACTCCCCACTCCCCTGAAATCTGCACTGGTTTTCATTGGCACAAACTAATTAATATGTCCTTACTTAATCGACCCATTTGGTCAAGGGAAATGAGGGCCAGAGAGATGAAGAAGGAGAAGTGCATCGCATTGCAACACGTCGAACTCGCATATTGCACCTAGACATTATGCCCCCTTTTGCCTACATGAAAAGGTTGAGGTGCCACTGTATAAGTAGCTGCATGAGATCTCCAGTCTACAATTAGCAAAGAATATCACAGCATCACAGACTAGGGGTGTGAGGCACATCTAAAATGAAGTTAAGCAATAAAAATAAAAGCTTGCACATAAAAATAAAAAACTGGATTTATTAGCTCTGACACTACTAAAACCATTTAGGACTTATGGTGGAACCAAGTGAAGCAACCAACGCGTAAATTTGAAGTAGAAATTAAATTTCAAAGTTCTTAAGTGTCTTAGTGATACGTTTTTCGTTTATAAGGTTTGAGAGGATAAATCTAGCCTTTTATGTAAAAATAAGTTGGCGTTTTAATCGGGACATTTTAAATTTTAGACTTGAGAATTAGAACACTCATTTTTGCTTAAATAGACATGGGGAGTGCCGCGTCTTTCGTAGTCAGGCGGAAAATGAGGGTGGCGTCGGGTTTGGCTAGGATTCTGACACTGCCTACAAGAAGTGTTGCGACTGCTGCATTAAGGCCAAATTTAGCACTGGCAGATAACTCACTTTCTGTTGTTGAAAGTGATGGAGGCTTGCAGGTAAATAACTTGCAAACGATGTATAATACAAAACCCCATCCAAATTAGTCGGCAGACTTGTTAAGCGTTTCTTGCGTATTTTGAAGTGTTTTTTTGCTGTGTTATATTTCAGTGGATGATTTTAATGTTATAGTATGCTTGTTGCCCCAAACCAAATCCGTGGAATGGTCTCACGCGCATAGTGGCAATCTTCAACGCTGGCTCTCGCTTTGAAAAGACTCCTAACATCCATGGTATTACGCACCTCATTCGGCGTAGTTGTGGTCTTTCCACTACAAATTATACTGCTGTCAACTTGACTCGCCATATTCAGCAAATGGGTGGGCGTTTACAGTGAGTACTAATTGATCAGCTATACTTTTGTAAAAGGGTTCTGAAGTTTGAATTCTCTGTTTTTTTCAGCTGCCATACGACACGTGAGCATATGATATACTCCATGGATGTTGCTCCCAATCTCGCCTCTCGAGCCGGTCTTATTCTTGCTACAATGGCTACCCGAACGGCTTTCTTCGATTGGGAACTGAGGGATCATGTCTACAAACTAATGCATAAGGATATCGAGATGCTAAATCGACGTCGTTTCGATGCCTGTAAGTGGTTCTTTCATTATTTTGTACTTTCAGTGACCATAGAGCTTCTCCACGAGGCAGCCTATGGACAACACCCCGATGGGGTCGGTCTAGGCAACTCTCTTTTTGCTAATCCCTATCGCATTGATACTTATACAATTGACGACATCGAGGCCTTTTTTGACGACCATTACACTCCTGTAAACACTGTCTTCCTCGTCACCGGATGTAATCCAAATGATGACGGCCTGCAAATCTGCGACTCCATGCATGATGCTGCACTGCTTCGACCCAATAAACCGGCTTGCACAACTGCCGCAAAGCACGACTTCGTTGGGGGCGAAAGACGTCGTGAAATAACTGGCGCGGACACCTCATATGCGGCGCTTGCCTGGCCCACGCCCGGTGGCCACATGGGTGAAAGTCTCACTTCCCTAGTTCTTTCTGTTTTTGCAGCTGCTTTAACCTCCCCGCACCACCATGTGGCGTTTGGATCAATGGGAGGCTTTGTACCTTCTTCGTCATCCACTGCCACTTCAACTCCTATTCATTTCACGTACTCGGATCATGGACTTTTTGGGATTTTGGTAACTGGATGCGATGGAAAGGCGGTCGGAGAACACCTAAGGCTTGCTATAAGGGTTTTTGCGCAGCTGGCTGAGACGGGACTTAATGAAGAGCAATTCGTGCGTGCAAAGTGGGTTCACCTTCCCTATTTTTCTAAGACTTCCTCTTTTCCAGAGCTCTTTTCAAGGCTGAGTTGGCGATGCGAATGGAGAATTTTATCGCTGTGACAGAAGACATAGCAGTACAATTGCTGTGCTGCAATAAAGGCGGTGGTGGCGGAGATCTGAATGTATCTGGAATACGTTCGGTGGAAGATATTTGCTCTGCAGTGGATCGGCTTTCGCTGCCGGAAGTTAACAAGGTGACTGGAATGACTGAAATTATCTCAAAATTTGCCCTTTTAGGTGTTTAAGGAGACTGTGAAATCAAAGCGGATGGCTTTGTCAACGGTGGGGACGAATATTGCCTATGTACCACCATTGGAAACGTTGAAAGCATTCTAAATTGAGACCAGGGAATAATTTTTTTTTCGGTTCCTTCAATGCAACTTTTAGCCCATCTTTTCCTTCCATCTCGAAACAAACTTCCGCTCTCTGTATATGTGGAAAAGACTTTCTCAGGACAAGTCTTCACCTCTAACTTTTGACGAACTAAAGACATCTTTTGAATCTCTGTCTTCCCCCTCCATCGGTGTGTCTTAGCGACTCCTTTTTTTTTTACCTTTTCAGACCTGGATATGTAGAGAGGTTTACACAAGAAACCGGTCCGGATGCCCGGTTAGCCTCATCAAAAAAAAAAACTAGATTTCGCGGAATTTTGTGCATTACAAGGGCCTTTTACCATCAACTGCCTCATGTTGTCTAATCGGCCAGAGTTTAACCATTTAGACTTTCCTTTAAGAATTTAATCCGAACAGCCGATCGGAAGTCATGAAATGAGTTGGGTTTCACGCTAGTCGATGCCCCGCGTCAGCTGAAGGAATAAGCTCCGTTCAGACCTCGAATTCGCGATTTTTAAGAGCTGATTGATGTTTCAGGCCGCGGGTAACCGCTGACTTGTGGATTTGATTTTTTTATAGTCGAGAGATATGGCGAGTCCTCAACCCTTCCATATACAGCTACTACAATTCTAGAATTCGCTTATTCATAGAGGAAGGTTTTAAGCTAACTAAGCTAATGCTTGTAGAGGCGTGAGGCGGGTGGATGGTGGCTTTCAAAAATCCAGATTGTGGGCGTGGCAGATGTCTCAGCGGGCGCCACCGCGTCCAGTTCAAGGTCGTTTCAGGCCATGCATTCAACCGACGTTCAATGAACGGGATGAAGGTTTGTTAAAAAGCGAGGTCATAGTATTCTCGGGTTTAAGCCTGGCGGATCGCGATTTTCCATCCATATGCTGGCATTGACGTCAGCAGCTTACATCAATGATCTCGATTGACACAGCTAATGCGAGCACCGTTGTCACGGGAGCATCGATTCATGGGTGTGCCGAATTAAGGGGCAAATCACCTTCCACTGGCCTAAACCGACGTGTAAGCAATTGTAAATGAGGTGATGCAATTACCTTGACTTTCAAAGGAGAAAAACACAAGTCATTCCTTCAATTAACAGCCAACCACAACAACTCGATGCAGCTAAACCAATTGATACCGCAAGAGTCGTCGCAATTCACTCCACCACGGACAGTAAATCACCTTCCCTTGCTGACTAGCGTCACTCCATCACCATGGCAAGCACAGTCGCATCCCATGCCCATCAACTCAGTTATTGCACAGGCGACTCCAAGCACACACCAGTACAGCGGTGAGGTGACCACTGACGTAATGCCTCACTCCATCATCGAACCACCCACTCACGTAAATCAACTCCCAACGTCTGTCTAATGCTGGACGCGTCAATAATGCAAGAACAGCTTGCTCCATTTCTAAATAGGTGAGAAGACGAGGTCTCCTCCAGCGACGGTGAAACCAACTGTTATTCATAAGCAGAAACATCGACGATTTCGACAAGTCAATGTACGTTGCGTGGTAAGACGGCTTTCCACCTCTAGCCAGAAGCACTGAACTGAGGCTGGCGCAGCTTGGAGGCGAGACACCTGCATTTTCTAGGGAAACATTGCCAGCCACTAATGCACACATGATGAGGTGGATTAGACCCTCTGGGGCTAGATCCATCGTGTTTAAATAAGCCGCACCGACTTTTTGCAATGCGCCAAAGTACATTAAAAACTGGAGGACTTTAATGAAAGAATTTTCGCCATTTATCTGAGACATCAGTCATGAAGACTGGCAGTATAGGAAATTGTATGCACGCTGTCACTGTGCAGAAATTTGGCTTTATGGAAGGTGCGATTCTGTCAGCAACCATCCCAACCCTTTTGTACGCTGATAATAAGTCTTGCGGCCTAGAGATATTCAAGAATACGAAAGCAGAAAGTGCTTAGTGTTAAATTTGTGGTATCCTGAATTCGCAATTTTGGAGAGAGGAGAGGACATTTTAAATCTCGCGCTAGACGAGAGCCTTGGGCTTTCCCGAACACCGCTCTACTTAGATCCGTACTGTGCCTAATTAGGCTGAGACAACAGCGCAATCAGCCTGTTATGTTTTTTTGGGTAGCCGTGGGGAAGAGTAGGTAAACGTAAAACGCTCAACATCGGAACTTCGGGGTTCACCATATTCAAGTAAATCATTGCTAAACATAGGTGCATTATTTATTAGACGCCGTCGAAGTGAACTTAAGTAGAAATCACACTGCAACCAATAATCTAAATTGAAGAAAGTGATATGGAACCGCCAACCTACCTTGAGCAGGCTGTGAACAGATATATTAGCAACATGGATCGCGCAAACGCGAAACTAGGTCTTGCGATGCAAAGCATCAATTTTTGGTAATCAAGACAAGGTGGAGCTTAATTATCGGTTAAATTTTGTGTTATTAAGCGATATCAAGGAAATGGGAATCACATTTGTAGCATCCCTATTCATCATGGATTTTCAAAAGCAGCAATCTTCATGATTGAAAAAGTTGATTTAATTAATTTTGTTCTTATGAGGTAGTGCGAAACTCAGCATAATTAAATTAGCCTCTGCTAATAAAATATCACTTGATTATTATAAGCTTTTAGAACAAAATGATTGGGGCAAAAAATAGCATTTAAGTTGTTTTTTATGACAAACGTTAATTAAACAATTAGCAGCAAAACTCCTGCATCTTTTGTTTATTCCTTGTTTGAACTAATGGAGTACCCGCAGTTATTATTTCCGTCCAGTCCCACAGCCGTGTGTATGATGCGATCGCAGTTGCGCGATGACTAGTGCTGTCCACTACACGTACTCTGTTCAAGTTAAGAGTCGTTTCGACTTGTTCACAAAAGATGCTTACAATCGTGAGGACCCGGATATCCTCTTGACAAGACTTCGGAATCAGAAGCGTGAAAGAAAGCCTTCCGGGAAGGAGGGTGAGTGTATTTGAACTCCTATTTTTGGTCTCTGTAGCCCCAGAGAAAGTGGCTCAAGAACCGATTGAGCCTGTTCAAAACGATACCCAGGTTTCCCGCAATGAGCGTGGAGGTGTTGAACAGAAATCATCTCGCGATGTTTCTGGCAACATACGAGGTCGTCCCGCTCCTCGTGGTCGTGTTTCCATACGTAACAGGGCTTCCAAGCCTGGTGGTCAGCGTGTGTTCGACCGTCACTCCGGGTCTGACAAGACGTGAGTTATCTTTTTCATGTGATGATCTGTTATCCCTGTCTGAGACCTGAGGATGTCACCAAACTGATTTAACGTGTATGGGTATATTCCGCCTTTTTGAAATTGGACACTAATTTTGGTTTGCCTTTATAGCGGTGTCAAGGCAGTTATGAAGAAGGACGGTCACGGCACTGGTAACTGGGGCACAATGAATGATGAACTCGAGGCTCAAATGGCCGAGGTTGTTCTTGAACCAACTGCTGAGGAGGAAGCTCCAGCGGAGGAAGTAAAGCCAGTTGAGTCCACTTCTACTGAACAGATTCAAGAACCGGTCGAAGAACGCCCCAAAACCTTGACATTGAAGGAATATCGTGAGCAGCTGAAATCTTCAAAGGCGAAGGTTCAATTGGCCACTAAGGGAACTCGCCGTCCAAATGATGGGAAGAACGTGTTTTCCGACATGGTTGAAGTGCATAAGTCGAAGCCTCCTGAGCCGAAGGTCGAGGTGGTGTTGGAAGACAAACCACAGGCTGAGGAGGAGGCCAAACCAGTATTCTTTGAGTTTGGGCGTGAGAGACCCATGCCTCGAGGGCGTGCAGGGCGCCCGTTCGGTTTTAGCGAATTTCGAGGCCGTGGTTCAGGCCCCCGAGTCGATCGACAACCACGTGAAGAGCCGCAAAACCAAGCCGCGGAGCAGGTTGAACAGCAACAGCAAGGGTCACCGGAGAGCAATGAGCAGTCTGTACAACCTGGAGAAAGACCGATGCAGCGTGGAGGTCGCCGAGGTGAAAGAGGTTATCGTGGTGGTGGTCGAGGACGCGGTTTTATTCTCCGCGGTAGTTTTAACGGTGAGCGTGGCCGTGGTAGAGGTGGTGGCCCGGGTGGTGATCGTCCAGGTTTTCGTGGTGGTCGTCCACCTTTTCGCGGTGGCGAGCGAGGAACGGGTCGTGGAATGCGCGGTGGACCGCGTGGCGGAGGGATCGGGGCCGTGGGTGCTAACGTAGGCGGCGGTGGTGGTTTCAGGTACGGTCGTGGAGGCTTCGAGGATTCACAGGAGGGTCGTGGAGGTATCAGGGCTGGGCCGCGTGCTCCTACAAACACTGCACCCTCAATGGACAGTGATGCGGATTTTCCCGCTCTCAAGTAGAGCTTTTTGTGTGTCAACACTTCAAATGAGATTGGAGTACTAACAGATGTGTATATGAATTGTAATTCTGTTTTATTGTCTTCTGGTAGGAGATTCTGCCGTACGCCGTCTGCCGCTGGTTGTGGGGTTGGTTTTTTCTGTCTGGGTCGTAGTTCTTGAGCTTGGGTGTCTGAAGGGGAGTGGTACGTGTTGGCTGTAGGGAGGGGAGGGGGGGGATTTGAGTTTAAGTTGGTTAGTGGTTTGCGCTCGGTTGGGCCGCGCCAAGTTGGCTTTGGGTGCGGATTGGCGTTTGATGCTCCCTCGGGGTCGCCTCGTCTTCGTCACTTGTCTGGTTTGAAGGGGTGTGGGATCACCATGCGGGCTGCTGGCGGCTAGCGCGTGGGGGCTCGGCAGGGGTGCGGAACCTCGCGGTACTCGTCGAACCGCCAAAAGGAGGCGATGGTGCTGCGACGCCAGGGTGATTGAGTCGATGCCGAGCCCTTATTCCAATCTCTGTAGTCTTCAATCGGTGGCTCCTGTACTCGGTTGAAACGTGCGCATTCGTCGTCTTCCCACGGAAAGCATTCCGAAGGCAGCCGCATTCCATTTGGCACCCGGAAGTTTAGAGCAAGGACCTGCTGCAGGATGGACGGCAATGGAGATGCAATTTTCCGCTTCAGTGTTGAGCGTACTGCAGCGGTCTGCAAGCTCTCCCTGCAGAGCTGCATGCTTTCCAGAGTCCGCGCGATGCGCATTCAAGCTTGCATTAATAGCTGGCGATGTTCCCCATTGAGTAAAGGTGGAGCCTAGACAATGCAGGTGTCCCTCCTCCAAGCTGCGCCTGCCCCAGTTCAGTGCTTCTGGCTAGAGATGGAAAGCCGTCTTACCACGCAACGTACATTGACTTGTCGAAATCGTCGATGTTTCTGCTTATGAATAACAGTTGGTTTCACCGTCGCTGGAGGAGACCTCGTCTTCTCACCTATTTAGAAATGGAGCAAGCTGTTCTTGCATTATTGACGCGTCCAGCATTAGACAGACGTTGGGAGTTGATTTACGTGAGTGGGTGGTTCGATGATGGAGTGAGGCATTACGTCAGTGGTCACCTCACCGCTGTACTGGTGTGTGCTTGGAGTCGCCTGTGCAATAACTGAGTTGATGGGCATGGGATGCGACTGTGCTTGCCATGGTGATGGAGTGACGCTAGTCAGCAAGGGAAGGTGATTTACTGTCCGTGGTGGAGTGAATTGCGACGACTCTTGCGGTATCAATTGGTTTAGCTGCATCGAGTTGTTGTGGTTGGCTGTTAATTGAAGGAATGACTTGTGTTTTTCTCCTTTGAAAGTCAAGGTAGTTGCATCGTCTCCTCTATGGTTTCTCGCACGGCGGCTCAACACTGCCACTTTCTTTCTTTTGAGGTGATAGGTGGTGCGCTATTGAGAAATTGTCGAGCCTCCCTTTTGTGTCTCAACCAATCTGCACTACTGGTGGTGACCCTGTAGAAAACATTCACGCTCGAAATGCCTACAAATTTAAAGGATTGTGCTTTTACTCCCGCTCCGATGATTCCAGCCTACCAACTAGTGATGTATTCTTTGTGTACTTACATACGTTCGAAGGTCAAGGTCAATTCAATGATGCAATCGTATGTAAATGCAGCTACTGACAGACAGACAGACAGACAGACAGACACTCCATCTCCGGTGCTCGTCACTCAAATTCTCTTAGCGCGTATGGACTGACTGTGGCCCTTTTGATTGGGGTAATTGTGTTTGGTTATCATTCCTGTACTTGCTTTTGGAAATGAAAGTCCCGTTTGTAGCCCTGCGGCGCGAGCCACTTCTGAATCCACTTTTAGACACAAGTGGTTAGAAAAAGTCATGGAATGATGGTAAATGGAGAGCTTCTTGTTACCGTTGTGAAGGATAACTAGATGATCTCACGCAGAATTGAAGGTGAATGCACCCGAAAAGTGGTTGTGAACTTGAATAGCAAAATTATTCGACCATCTCCATCCACTTTCTTCAACCCCGGCTCTTCCTCATGAAGCGCCTCTGTCTTCGCACCGCCACGTTGTGTCCAGTAGATGGATCTCAGTCATAGTTGTTTGGTCTTTGGAGAGCGAATACTTTGTAGTTGCCAAATTCGTCTGCAGTCCACTAACTACACGCACGCACAAGCAGGCGCAGGCGGGTGTGAGGTGATGCCTTAGAAATGGAGGTAGTGAGTGAACCATTTGGCATGCTATGCGTCACTCGTTTGCATACCTTCCATAGTTAGGAACTCCCGGTAGATCAAGATGCCAGCACTCATCACTCATCACCTTCGATTGGTAGGATCTGTGCTACACCATTTACAAACACCCTCCTAATTAGACCAGCAGCTTCAACGGTTGTGTGATTGATTTGACTCAGGGTTGTCAAGCTGACAAACTGTAATAGCAAGGTGTGTTTCCATTGCTTCCTCCTTTTTGACCTGACACAAGGGATGAGTAACATTACTATTGTGCATACCATAACCAATCTAATTTAAGGCTATCGGATAGGAATGAAGGCTTGCAGTTAGGCCAATAAAATTAGCTGTCAAAGTTGTTTCTAAACAAAATGATTTACTTTATTACCAGACACCACGCTCCCAAGTACTTTTAAACGGATTTTTTTCACTCAATGCAAAGACTTTGGCATTGCACGACCACTAATCGCTGTGACAAAGTGATGGGGGCATTGACATTGCAAAATTTGCAAATTTGGATAATTTTTTAAATGCTGATTGATTGACATTCGAGAGGCCAATCAAATTTGGATTAGCGTTTGATCCACTCTATTGGTTCGCAAGGCACCTCATCTTGGAATGCCATATAGAATCCAGCTAAATTTAGCTAGTCGAATTCACAAAATTGACAAATGGCTGCCAACGATTCCGCAGAGTCCATTAAAATGAGTGCAAATTCGTTATCCCATTAAGTGAGTTAAGCAGATTTATTTGACGCTTTTAAGTAAATTTGACAGGATAGTTGAGCTGATTGGGAAAGTCACGTGATTTAGTGATTTTTTACTTCTTAGCCTATTTATAGTGTAGTAGCTGCCATCAAACGATTGCTGCAATGGTCCATGCATCACTAGCTGACCATATGGAAAGAGAAAAAAACATTTGGACTAAAATAACACCCCGGAACTCGAGACAATTTCTTAAAGTGCTCTGGCTTTCAAGGGACTTATTATGTCGCATGGATGTTTTCACTAATGTTGCAGAGGAGCGTAGTATTGTTTTAAAGCGGACCACCTCCACGTGCAGGTCGTGGAGCTGTACTGCATTGTGATTGGCCAATTAAATTGGCCAATCACAATGCACTAGACACGTAAATTCTCACATTGGCGACAGCGTCGGACTTCGGCGGATTGAGGTGGCGAAGATGCCCGCACAGTTGAGTGGAGTATGCTGGTGTAATTAGATGTACACGAATCTGCGTTCCAGTGTCAACATGGTAATGGATTGAATTTGGCAGGCGCATCTGAAGTGGCATGTGCCAAGGGATGCTACAACCTCCTCCTTTGAGTGTGCCACCCAGAAAAAGAATTAACCAATCCGAGAAAAGTGGCTTGAAAGCTGCAGGGGTGGTGTCTAAAAAAGATAATAAATTATGAAGCGACAAAGTGAAATCAGATGGGGAACTTTTATACAATTAACCATTAAATAAAAGCGGATAAACAACCCTCTAATGCAGCCCTGCGGCCGCTTATCGTCGGGGAAGAGTCACGTCGGGCATTACCTTACTCCGATTCTTCTCAGTTCCACTGGAAGGTGTGCAGAGGAAACTTCATCTTGGGTTAGAGGTAGACTCGTTAATTATCCGGATGAAAGTCACTTTCCAATTCCCATGAAACGGTGCACTGCGAGACCGCATACCTCTCGCCGACATCACACATACCCGCGAAATGCGAAATTAAGTTACCAAAGCCAGGACACACTGCCTTATTCTCATTTTCTCTCAGAAGGAGAGAGAACAACACGCTGATTAACATCTCATCCTGGAGTCCTTGTTGGGCCAAAATATGATTATAAAGGAAAGTGGAAAACCTACGTGAGGTGGAAAAGGAGGTACATAGGTTTAAGTATCTCTCATAGGGTTTCAAAGACAAAGCGATCTGCGGAAAATGGTACCAACCCCCCAATAAAGCATGCTTAAATAGATGAACAGAAGCGTCTCCGCTTCATGTAAGTATCCTTCTTAGTAGAGACATGTTTCGTTAGCAATATTAACAACTTTTTTTAAAAGAATGAAATGCAGGAGCGCTTTAGCGAACTAGTGATTATTTCATTGATGAGCACACGGCTTACAAAAAGTGGACGCAAACAAGTAAAGCTGTAAAAATTCGATTTCACTAAAACGGAAGTTATTTCTTTTTACCAGGAAATAAATAATGCAAAGTCTATTCATCTTTAAGTGTCCCTTATACCTAGTAGATTCTATGTCATTGGACGAAGGATAGTTGATAAAAAGGGAACATTTTGGTAGTACTTTGTTTGTTTGAACAACAAGTTTCGGTCAGAGTCACAGAGGTGGCCATATTGCCCTAGCTGCATAGGTTGGCCTCCAGGCCATGACAGCAACTTATTTCCCTCTGCTCGTTAAATATGTACATTCTACTCTAGCATTCTGCCCACTTTTGCCTTCGAGGGAGCCTCGGGACGCTACATTGGTAGCAGCGAAAAGCAGACCCAACCCTATAGGACATTTATCCCAATCTCTACCATTTGTAGCATGTTGCAGCGGTGCGAGAGAAATGCATGTGCTACGGACGGGCCAAGAACGACGTCCGCCTTCGGCCTCTACCCCATCTCCGTGTTCTGCAAGAAAGCTATCAACAACTAAAGCGACACTAGCCATGGACCACCTGGAAAGTTTTGTTTCAAAGATTATCCTTAATATACATGCTTAAGGAGATCGGTGGGCTAACGTCTCCATACAGACATACTGATGGTCGGCAGAACCACTTATTCCGAACCTTGTTCTCAAGCCTAACGAAACTCGGAGTGCAATGCACTCTCAAGAGGGATCACTGACGTTGGTGTCAAGCATCGCCTCAATCGTGTCGAATGCCGGCGGCTGGTGTGGTTAGCTCGTGGGTGCTTCTTGCAGCACTGAGTATGTTGTGATGGCTGACACGGGAGGTGCATGAAGGGGCGCGTCGGGCACGATGCTCGAAATAGGAGAGGGGCGATTTGGTACTTTGTTTATTAGAACTACCGGCTTTGGCCAAGGTCACAGAGGTGGCCGTATTGCCCTACCTGCGTAGGCTGGCCTCCGGGCCATGCCGGCAGCTTATTTTCTCTGCCCATTGAATATGTATTCTACTTTAGCATTCTGCCCTATTTTGCCTTCGAGGGAGCATCAAGAGGCTACATCTTTAACTCCAGAATTGCAAGAAAGTTTTTAATACGAGCAAAATCTAAAAGGAAATCGGTATCCCTTTCCTATTCAGGTGCCACTCTTGTCTAAATTACATAGTCGCAGCAATCCAAAAGCTTGTCAGCCTTAAAAATGTTCTATTAAAAATATTATAACACTAATATTTAGTCATATATTTCAAGAGTAAGTCCTAAATTGGTGCAAGGCATTATATGTACTGCCCTAACCAAAGTTTCAAAAATGACTTAAATACTTTTTCATTGACCGATTCGCTGCCTATTTTTTAAAGGCACTTTCGCAGAATTTGATGCTCTTCTTATAGCTGTAGGATGTATATTCAATCCCATAAATTGCGCTCACTTCTGGCCAATAATCGCCAAGACACAAGGCCGCCCATGTAGCGGTGAAGATTTTTGAAATTGTTGTGCTGCTGTTTTGCACTGTGGGTCCTGTTGGACTAGTCATAGATTGTAAACTCTTACATTCCTCTGATTACATGTGAAAGTTCACTTATTTCGTCCACTTCTCCTTAGGTGTTTTGAATGCCTTAAAGCATGCCTAAGCTACATTTTTTTTGGAATTGCCACTTTTTGTTATTATTTCTTGTATTAAGGCGATTTTTCCAAAACAGCTGTTATTCTCACTTGCCCATGTTCCGCTTTTTATTTGTAGGGAGCTTGCAGAAGCTGCGGGGAGGCCATTTCAGCAATAATATTTGCCACTTATTAACGGAGCATGCCAGGTCGAAGAAAAACACTTCTCGTTGCTATTGCCTACACGTTGGTTCTCTGTGGCATCGTTCACTATTTTGTAAATCGAGTTCAACCAACCGCTTATATGGACGAGGTATTCCACGAAGAACAAACTGTCACATACCTTCAAGGCAAGTGGCAAAAATGGAATCCCAAGATCACAACTCCTCCGGGTCTGTATGTTCTAACTACCATCCTCTGGAATCTCCTTCCAATTCAAGCCTGTGTTCGGAACTTCCGATTCCTAAACTGCTTCATCAGCGGTGCTAATTTTATTCTCCTCGCTGAATTGACTCAGAGCACCCTCACCGCCCTTGCCATCACCACACTTCCTGTTCTTTTCTTCACAGGCATTCTCTTCTATACCGATCAGCTGTCGCTTCTTGCTCTCCTCCTCACCATTCTCGCCCAACGATCTTCCCACACATTTCTGGCGCTCGTGTTTGGTTGCTTCGCTTGTTTCGTACGTCAAACTAACGTCGTCTGGCTGGCGTTCATGATTGGTCTGGAGGCCGTTCAACGACTGGCATCCACTCAGCCCTGTGTTCGCAAGACTGCTCTGCAGTGGTGCATTTACCTGATCAAACATCCTGTCGACATCTTCACCGCAGTTTGCAAGGCAGTTCTCCTAGACGCTCCGTATCACACTGCCACGATTGTTCTCTTCGTCACCCTTGTCATTGTTTTCAATCAGGGTGATATTGTTCTCGGTGATCGTAGTGCTCACAAACCTGTGTTTCATGTGCCTCAAATCTTTTACTTCTTCGTATTTTGCGCC
This sequence comes from Taenia hydatigena, assembly GCA_036345935.2. Lineage (NCBI taxonomy): Eukaryota > Metazoa > Platyhelminthes > Cestoda > Cyclophyllidea > Taeniidae > Taenia > Taenia hydatigena. The sequence goes on from JADWOT020000004.1 coordinate 1,481,081, forward strand.
CTCCACACACCAATCGCTTTCCTCCGTTACCTCTACACCGATTTGCGTGCACCGAGTCGTCTCTCTCTGACCTGGATAACCTTACTTCTTTTCTTGACGGTTGTGCTGATTAGTTTCTTCACTGTGGAGCACCCTTATCTTCTAGCCGACAATCGCCACTACACTTTCTATTTGTGGTCTCGGTTATTTCGTCGATACAGGAACTTCCGTTACGCTCTGGCACCGGCCTACCTAGTGTGTGGGGACTATGTGTGCCGTGGCTTGCGTGGAGGCAGTCTATTGGAGTTTCTGATAAGCATAGGGTACCTTATGGCTGCTGCACTGGTCCTAATTCCAGCAGGATTAATTGAACCGAGGTACTTCATCGCACCGTACGTAGTTTGGCGGCTGACCAGACTACGTATTTATGAAAAAACGAGCTCTCTTGCCATGGAGGTGGCCATGAACACCATCGTCAACGCTGTCACTGTCCACATTTTTGTGTTTTATCCCTTCAAGTGGTTGTCACAGCCTTTTACTTGGCAGCGATTTATGTGGTAAAGACTGTCAGATCCTGTTTTGTAAGCATTCCAAGTTCACATTTGTGCTGTCAGCTTTATTCCTCTCCAACGGGTTACTTTCCGAACCATTTTCAGCAAGTAATTTGTTTGTTTACTTTTTTATGTGTACTTGTGAATACTTGAATTCGCGATGTTGCTTTCAGTTTTTTTTTTCTTTTGGACAAAGTAATGTACATATTTGTAAAAACTTTGGCAATTTTAAATCAACTTTATTACTTTATATCTTCCTGCCAGTGAATTGGAGGTATCTATTGCTGCATTCGAATTGATACTCGTATGTACGATGCGAGAAATCACCGTCCGTGTTGATAATCGACACTGACTTTTCAAAGTGGAGGAAATAGCAGCCTTGGGGCGAGAATATTGAGTGGCAACCACTGTTACCAAGCAAATTGCGGCTGTCATTGAAGTAGACGCGATGATTTAGTAAGGGTGCTTTTTAATGCAACCCAATCAATTGCTGATGGTGTGACGCGATCAACTAATAGTAAAGATAGTGGCACAGATGCGTTGATTCAGCGTTTCTGTCAGTGTCTGCAGGCTGTACCGCCATCCAGCGGAATGGTCCACGGGCTGTGTCGTCGTCCTCACGGCTCTTCTTCGAGTGCTTTGATTACAGCTTCTACAAAGGCGCAGGGCGCCACAATGCAGACAGGGGGAAACGAACTAACTCCAAATGCCTAAATACTGCACTTCTGAGATTGAATGCAAAACCTTACCAGAGCGGAAGAAAGGTGTTGCCAGCTGATGGATGTCTTTATGGCGACTGCTAAGCAGAAGGATTACAACTGACATCCGTCTTGGCGATTTGTACGATACCAGCTTCACTGTGAGGAAGGGGATTGACGAGAAGGGAGCTCCGGAGACGGCGTTCAAAAGGTCAGAGGAGATGTTTCGTGTCTTCGGTGAAGAGACAGCAAAAAGATTTTTCTCTGAATTTTGTCATGATATGATTTTTGTCAGCAATTCTATGCATCTACTGCGTCAGCCTGCTAGTTTAACTGCACATTCTCCCAAATTTCAACATGTTTCGCATTGGGAGTACCATCGGCCTTTGAGTAAATTTGAATCAGGCTTCGATCTGATTTTCAATTCCAAAACTGAACAACTCTGATGTCTTACTTGATTATACGTGGTATTTGATGGACTCCTACAGATCCACAAAGAGCTGTCCTTTTGTGGTGACCACCCTTACCACTTTGGCTGTTCCACTTTTTCTAAATGTTCTAAGAATTTCAACTTGTCCACCCATTGTGAATCTTTTGGGACTTCATAGATTCCCTTTTATCGTGTCGTTAGCAGGAATAAGGCGAAGTGGGTGAATGTGTGAAAGATGAAAGCTGATCCAACGACCTGTCTAGGGTTAGCAAATGACACGATAAGTCAGACGAAACGAGGTCACACTGGCTTGTCCCTTTGGTTGTGGCACCCTTTCCGAAATTTCAACTGCTGGAGTCAGCTGCAAGCTTTAAGAAGTAGGTGGGTGGTTACCTGCTGCACTTCCACCAGCAAGCGACTCTTTCCTGTGAGTGAGGCAAAGCGCAGAATATTCTAATACAACACACATGAATCCTTCCGACGAGTGTCACAGAGATCGAAGACCACAAAAAATAGAATGGAAAATGTAGGTAATTATTAGGTTGACAAAATGCAAACCTCTTGAGGAGGCGCTGAATGATTGGGATTGTGTGGATGGTGTCCAGTGACACGCAGCCTTAGTGGACAGAAGGCACCTTGAAAACAGGAAGCTAACCACAACAGCGAGACTTTCTCGCAACAAAGGTGCTGGAATTGGTTGAAAGAAATGCAAAGTACCAGCTGTCTACGCAATCCCAATTGACCAACAGGGAAGTAGCAAGTTCGGTGCGTGACTTCATCGCCTTCAAATGAGGCAACGGAGTTGAGGGATTAGAGGATCCGATTTCTTTAAATTCATGCAACCTCAGTAACATGCAATAGAAAGCGCCAATCATTTGTCAATTAGAACTTTTGGTTGGCTTCAATGGTAGTCAGACACGTCAGGTGGAAGACAGAGCTTATAAGCACAAAGTGCGGCATTAGTCACTGTCAAGCTACTTAAAGCCTAGTTAGACTTTAACTTCACAGCCATAAAATGAAGAGCACTTCACTCCTCTAAGGGCAAATCTAGCACACGTTGGATGCTGTGATTCCGCGGTTTCGCCTCCAACCCATCGTCTTGGTTTTCGTTTTCACATCAACATATGCAGGAGGGAGGACTAGAAGTAGCTGCTCGAGTTGCAATGCTTTGTTTGCCTGTATGCAGCATTTAATTACCTAAGTTAAATAAGTTAGACGCCCAACCGTACAAAGAAGAGGGTTTGGAAAAAATTCAAAAGATTATTTGCTTTTTTAAACAGCAAATAGCTTAAAACGAAGTGTTTCGATCTGTAATGGATGGGCTGCTCGAGGGAAAAGGTGTCCTTTCCATCAGTAGGCAGCACTACGGATTCACACCAACTCTTTCCTTGCCGCCGTTCGCCGCCACCTTGCTATGCTCCTCCTTTCAAGTAGTAAACATTGGTCGCTGACATTCCACTTGAGACCAACTTCCCATTTTTATTATTAAGCATAAACTTTTGTAAGCACATTCTGCTACTGTCCTCTACACCACTAGCCACTTCTTGGTCAATCAATGTGCTTGCGTCCCTCTTCCTGCTCTAAATCCTCCCTGTCTCTGCCATTCAAGGCTCAACTTAGTGCGCAAACTTTCCGAGTTGGGACGTTGAAGGAGTCTGTACAGGCTTTACAATCATTCCTTATGTGTTATCTTTGATGTTACGTTGGCAGGGTCGATGCAGGTTCCTTTATAAAGGGAGCCTTAGCAATTGCTCACTTCTCGATAGCTAGCTAATCACTTGAAGTGCCTTGTGTGCAACTGACGTTAAAAAAAACGACAGTTTGAGTCGCGACTGTTGTGATCTGCTCATCTTCTTTTATGGCGTAAGTAAAGGGCTGTTTTAGTCAACTTTACTGAGATTGTCACCACGCGAAAAGTGCTTGTAGTACATTATTTGTTGGAGCTACCGGTTACGGTCAAGGTCACGGAGGTGGCCGTACTGCCCTAGCTGCGTGGACTGGCCTCCGGGCCATGCCAGTAGCCTATTTCCCCCTGTCCGCTGAATATATATATTCTACCCTAGCATTTTGCCGTCTTTTGCCTTCGAGGGAGCCTCGGGACGCTACAGTGCTGATTGCATTCCGATGGGCGGCATGCACCCAGGATGGATGGATGGATGGATGGATGGACGAACGGACGGACAGACGGACCAATGGGTAGGCTCATATAGATTTGAGAGAAGGATGCGCTAAGAGAGGAATGCATTTGCATCAGATGTTGCATGAGTGGAGGAATAGCGGTCATGCAGGAAGAGATAAGACAATGCTGGAAACTTGGACGCTGTTGAATAAATAGGATGGATTATAAAGGATACACAGTAAGGCAAAAATTACACAAATCTTGTATCCCCATAACTGCGCCCTCTGATGTGAATTTAAAACACTAAAAGATGTTTGCAAAATATTTAATAAGTTATGACACTTATGGCAAAACTTTTATTGTGGCGTCTCGAGACTTCCTTGAGGGCAAAAAAAGGCCCACACAGCTTGAGCGATGTGGTCACCCAAGTAACCAAAAGCGACACTGGCAGTCCTCGACGCTCCCCTTGGTGGATCTCACGCCTCAGCCATCACAAAGTAATCAGTGCTGCAAGAAGCTTCCACGAGCAAACCGTACCAGTCGACGACATTCGACCCAACTGAGGCGATGCTTGACACCAGCATCAGTGACCCTTCTCAACAGTTCCACTAGGCTTGGAGTTTCGTCAGATTTGGTAGATAAATTCGGAGTGAGAGGCTCTACCGACTATTATTATATCCTTAAGCATGTGGGATAGAAGAGTCTCCAAGACGAAGCCTTTCCAAATGGTCCACGGCTAGTGGTGCTTCAGTTAATACCTTTCTTGTGGAACATGGAGATGGAGTGGATATCGAGGGCGGGCGTCAATCTCAGTCCTTCAGAGACTCTGTAATGTGTCGCAGGCGGTATAGATCGGGATAGAAATCCATTGAAATCTGATTCGTTATCCGCTGCCACCATTGTGGAGTCCCAAGACCTCCTTGAAGGCAAAATAAGGCAAAATACGCATTCAATAAACAGAGGGAAAGGGGCTACTGGCATGACCCGGAGGCCAGACCACACGGCTAGGGCAAAATGGTTACCTCAGAGACCGAAACCGGTACCGGCAGCCATAACAAACAAAGTATTTCATCCATGCTTGCACACTGTGAGGGATACACAGTGGATGGATACGGTGCATTAAAATGAATGGTTACATGGATGAATAGATGAATGGATTGGCGTACGACGAGCAGCGGCGGTACCATCAATTCATGCTTCATTTTGGAGCTATTGAAGGTCTTGTTCGCTCCTGTCTCCTTGCACTTAAAAAGGTTCTGGTCAGTGAAGCGCCAATTTACTGCATTGAAATTCGTTTCAACGTAACCGATCTGACGTCAACTACTCCCATTGAAGTACGCCCTCCGAATTTTATACTTTGCTGCACTAATTTCGCTTTTCCTGAAATTCCCTCCTCCCAATCCAGTGACAGCTAAGGATGGTGCTCTGCAATTTCATCATGGATGGCATTTAAATGCACAAACCATCGAAAGGTTTTGAGCATTTCTTTAGATATACATCAAGCCTACATTCTAGAGGAGAATAGGATCCTGCATTTTAGAGGTCATAAGGACTTTTGCTATTTCATTTAACAATCTATTCTGCAGACTAGTGATTTTCAAATTTTAGGCTGCAAAGCGGAAATCGGGAAAGCGAAGTTGGATGCTACTGTGAAAGTAAAACGGAGCGCGGGTCCTGAAATTACACTGGCGTTATCGGCACCGGTTTTTGAAAAAGCATTTGTCTACCTTTAGGGTTTTTCCATACCAGCTGTACCCCTTTAAAAGTGTGCTATTGTGTGAGGTGAGGAAATTGCTCGAAAGCCAACTACAATAGCCTATGCAAACCATGATACTGTCATCCCTCAATCCCACCGTTATTCCCATTCATTCCATCTTTTCATGCACTTCTAGCCGACTTTGTTGTCGCAATCACTGTCCACCAACGATTTCCATTGTACTCCCACTTCAATGATGCCTCCAACACCATTGCCTTCCAACGACTCGGCTTCGATGCATCGCGTAGTACGGGAAGCTGGACTGTGGAGTGGTGTGAGAAGATGCTAAATGTAAAGCAGAAGCATAGCCTTTGACTGAAGAGTTTGTGAACAAATCAAATGGGCAATGCGAGCAAGTCCGAGTAACTAAAGAAAGGGTAAGCTGAGTAGATAGTTAGATGCAGAAACACCTCCCGACTTCCTCTGCCAGGAGTTACCGCCTTCGTATTTCAAACATTCCGCTTAATTGAAAACCTCGTGCCCTCCTTCGTCATTCCAAATCGGCCAACATGATCAACTTACGAATTTCGATTGCGTTCTTTGGTAAACTTAAGGCCAATGCAGAGTGTCGCCCAAATTCCAGTGTGCAACGTTGAGCTGAGCTGCCTTCTAGGAGGGTTTTGAGATGAAAATAAGCTTATCCCAGACTTCCAATAACTTCGACAGTTAGAAAAACCTACAGTCACGTTGGTCACGTAGCCACCAAAAAAGGAGGACAAGAGTGACCGATACTGCAGACTGGTTTTGCCTGGGATTGTCCACACGCATTTTCCGAATGGCCCAGTAGTTGCGCAAGAAGAAGATCAATTTGTGGAAGCGGGAATGGAATCTAAAGATGTTCTGCCAGCAAAAGGAGATAAGTAGTTCACCGTAAGTTTAAGTTGGGTGTAGCAGAAGCACGACCAGAGGCAGTATGCCTGTGAGGTGAAATGTGTGGAAGTCAAAGACACAGGCTGCTACTTTGCACGAGAGAATGGCATGGAGAGTAAATGTCAGCAAACCAGTGAAGTGGTCTCTTGACCTTCCCATCCATACGGAGGCGTGCATGTCCCTCTGTGACACCTCACCGATGGTTTTACGCTGCAACAAGCACACTCAACCACGTGACACTGCACTGAGCTGAGAAGTGGAGGGAGACTCCTTCATAGCAAAGCAAGTTCCACAACATGAGTGGTGCACTGCCATGAGGCATTCTTGCTTTTACACCTAGGCCTCAAGAACTCCATAAACCATGCAGAATCAGTCCAGCCTTCCACTCGTACCGCACCAGTAGGCAAGCTAACTCATTTACCTGCAGTTCAGATGTAACTCACGACGAATTTCTACTTAGTGCGTTTTCTTCACTACCATGTTCTTCTCACCACTCATATCCTGCTATGGGCAACTGTCAAGTCTATCCGCCACTCAGCTTTTAACTTCTGACCGCTGTCCACAACGGGCTGACTTAGTACCTTCATCAAAACTAGGATCAAATATGTACTTACAACATTTACAATAGGAAAAGAAGGGAGTGTAGGGAAGCGTTCCGTAGGCGAATGTGATCGCGTCGCGGAGGGATCATTTTGGCGTTTGCATTGTGCTTTGGAGAGACTGTCACAATTAAAAAAGTGGGCTTTAGTGTGACTTCCACAGTCCCCTCCCTTAGGCAGGTTCGTCGTATCGTTTTCGAGCCCTGAATGCATCTTCCTCCTTCACATGCACATAGGCCTCAGTTTCCGTTGCATCGCCTTTCATCTTTCCCACATTCTTTCGCTTCCTCTTAATCCTGCTGGTGGAGTGATGGGCTGAGAGTGCCATAGCAGAAAGGCTGGGTATGATGTCTAACTTCAGTACCTATCCCATTGTTGTCTTTTGCAAGAAAACCATTAACGGCGGAAGCGACACTAGCCGTTAATAATCTGCAATGATTTCGTTTCAGAGTTTTCCTATCATACTCGCATAACGTCGATGACAGTGTAATAGTAGGCAAGCCCTATCCAGACAGAAGTGTTCTGAACCCTTACCCACTTTCGCAAAAATGCTGTTAGGCCGGTCTTCCAACGTCTATCTATGGACACACATGATGGTCAGCGGGAGCCCATGTCTCCGATTTCGGTTCCCAAATCGGACGAAACTTCGGACCCAGTGGCATTGGCAAGAGAGATCAGTAAACTTGCAGTCAAGTAATGCCTCGATCGTATGGAAATTTGATGACTGGCTCGTGGGTGTTTTCTTTTCGCATTGATTGCGTTGTGACGGCTGACACGGTAGGTTTAGCAGGAGGACTACCGAGGATTTTGCCTGAAAGATGAGAGAGGCTATGTTGTGCTTTGTTTATTTGACTGCTAGTTTCGGTTACGGTCACTTGGGTGATCATATTGCCTGTGCAGCTTGGGCTGGCCTATTTGTTTACTGAACACACATATTCTGCCCAAGCATCATGCCCTCCTCTGTCTTCAAGAAAGTAGCGCAACGCTACAGTCAGGAGTGTAAACAACCGCAGGTTTTCTGGATTCGTACAATTCTTCCTTGAGCGATTGTTTTCGTTAGAATGAAGAAGAACAAAACAAGATCAAACCAAACTTAGAATGGAACCACTTTTCCTTAGAACCAATCTCAATGCTAAATGAATGCGCACTTCTGAGAACATATTTCACAATGTTAGACAATCTTGAATTGATGCTGAAAAGGAAAAGCAGTAGTTAAGAAGTAATTTGGCGTCGTGCGTCAAAGTCAATGAAGCATCGAAAGTGCATGACACTCTCGGCGTATTTGACATAATGTCAGCAACGATTCAGTGGATTTATTTGACAATAGTTTGTTGTGTATATGCTTTTAATGCTGCCTAAGAAAAGTAACATCCATACAATTAGGAAACTCTATTTAAAGTTTGTTTAGTTGAGCAACTTGACATAAATATTGATGCATCCGAATTCAGGTCCCTTATTTGTAGTTATAGTTGCAGTGTCGATTCTACCGGTTTGGAATGAGCTTCAGGCAGTAAACATTTGTTACGACTAACTTGCAGTAAGATCATGCATAACGGATTATTGAATTTGGATAAGGTGGGAAATACTGCCGGTGATAACAAAGTGATTTCAAATAACCAAGCAAGTAAATTTGTATCCAAAAATTGTATTTGATGCGCATCCTTTTCAGAAACTTAGTTGTCATTAGCAATTTTTCCGTCATTCAAATGATATAGTTTGCCACTATTGTTCAACTTTTGGTTAATCAGGTCGAAACAGACCTATGTTTCTTTCTTAATTTACATCATTATAAATAACAGGCTCGATTAAGTAAGACAATCTTTGTATCTATAAAGTTATTTGTCTTTGTTGCATAAGAATATATGGATACTCCACTTGAATGATTAGAAGTGTTTGTTTCCATTAAATACTACATAAAATCGTATTTGTAGGCTGCTCTACACACGTTCAATTATTATTGTAACTGCACAGTCTAGAACTGTTTGATGCCTTCCTTTTCTAGTTACACTCACATTTTAAAATGAAGGTTAGAGTCTACTTTCTTCAAGGTATGTTCGATTATAGGACAGCAGTGAAGTTGCGCGTTGGCTTATGGAATGAAGTGTAAAATATTCTCAAACGAGAAGCGATCAACGTGTAATAAGTAGCACCCGAATCCGAAATTAAAAGTCTAGGTCTTAAAGCATGTTCAAATCAGATGAAAGAACTTGTACTGGCGAGCCCGATTAAGTAATTAGATATGAATTATGGTTTGCCTCTTGCGTAGGCCACCTGGAAGCTGGCGCTGATGATTACTCGTAAGAGGCATGCACACATCTATGTAAGTTGCCATTCCGTCTTGCTATGAAGAATTGATCCGGCTAATTGCCTTTGATTGACGGTTGGCAGGTATCACGAGATTTTGCACACACCTCAATTTTTGATTTGTTATTTTAAGGGTTGCGTTGTGTGAATGGAAATATCTGCTGAAACATAAACTATAATTTTGGCTTTGTTTTAGTACAAGGGCGTGACATGAGAATCCTTCCTTACAGTAACTAATTTATCAGCTTCGGGGTTAGGAAGTAGGAAGAAGTTTTGCCCCTCAAGTTGCTAATGGCCCTGCTCCCTAAGACAAAAAATATAGATTCGAACTAAGTAATTATTTAATTTGCCTTGGCAGAGGCAGACTGGAGTCGGAAATTTAGCAGTGGTATTTCACATCTGCGTATAGTCACGCTGAAAGTTGGGAAAATACGTATCACTTTGAGTGAGATCTTGTCAATCGCTCCGTAAAACGCATTTAAAGTTCTGGCGGAAGGTGATGTTAGCACATGTTATAATGGAAACATAGGAAATTCACCTTACAATTTCAAGAATCCTTGGGCCTTAGATTTACGGTATTTAATAACACACTGCTCAGTGTAGTGAAAGGATAGAAGAATGAAGTTCCAAGGAAAGCGCTTGCGTTGTCGACTCGGAGTGATTGATCCTGCCAATGTGTATCAAAGTGCAACGCTTAAGGTGGCGAGTGATTTTCTTTTAGCTCAAGATCAAGACACCTTGAGTGGAAATGAATCTAAGTGTTGAATGTTGAATGATAATAGTTGCAGATAACAAATCATTGAAATGTGATGTTTGTTAACAAACCTACAATTCATTCTATAGAAAGTCAACACGGAGGAGGAAAACCAAGCATCATCAAATGAACGACTTGCGTTGCAATCGTCATCTCCCTCGGACACTTCCACCAATCCCCCTCCATCGAATCGAATGTTGCATGGGACTGGTAGTCCTAGAATCTGTCGAATCTGCCATGATTCCAGTGAACCTTTCAATGTTACAGGGCTGAAATCTCATGGCCAACTGATTGCGCCCTGTCTCTGTGATGGAAGCATAAAATATGTCCACGAGAAGTGCCTTCGACGTTGGATCGCAATAAGTCACTCAAAGGAGTGTGAACTGTGTCATTCCAAATTTGAGATTCACAGACATGCAGAGCCTAAGAATGAGGTGAGGCTACGAATAGTAGAAAGGTATCTTGACCACATCAACCAGATGTGCACTAAACAATTCCACGCAAAACCATTTTCGCAATGTTCAAGCTAGCTGCGTCTATCCCAAATGTATGTCTTTGTCGCTAACTTTGTTGCTCATCCATTCAAAAGTAGCCCACCTACTAATCTATTTAGATTTTATCCACCTAACCATTGCGATTGTCCCCTTCTACACACCCATCCATTGATGCCGTCGTCAATCCATGCCACTCGTTTGCACAGACGGTCATGATTTTGCCCAACTCTGACGCAGTAATGAATGGTGTGGTGCGTGAAGGTGGACTCCTTTATGAGGACCCCTGACGTAGGCTTGAAATGTAGGTGGAGAGCAGAGATAAACGCTAGAGTTTAGTTAGATGACAATCGCCTTTTCCACCAGAGATTGGAGAAGACGCTTTGCGTCAACAAAACCTGCAATACCCAGGATTATATGATTATATAATTTGTGATCTACATGTGCAACGAAGACAATAGGAATTAGCAATTCTAGATGATTTGCACTGACACGAAACACGAGATTTTAATCGAAGTTACCTACAATTTGAGAAATAGACGAGCAATGATAAACGGAGGAAAGGGAGGAGAGCACAAGACTCCAACGTCACATTAGGCCACCTACCCACCGCCGTTCCTAGTGCTTCCACACTTCCTACTGCAAACAGAAACACGTCGAGCTCGTCTCCGCCCAACCATGTCACCAGGCCTTCTGCGCAGTCACAACCCAATCTGCATGAGGTCATCTGTCGAATATGCAAAGAATCCACCCAATCCGCGGATGACGTGGAGGTGGATTCTTCTGGACGATTAATTGCGCCTTGTCTGTGTGATGGAGCTTTGAAATATGTCCACGAGAGGTGCATTCAACGGTGGGTTGAAGAAAATCTGTCCAAGCATTGCGAAAACTGCGGATTCGAATATGCAACAAAGCGGATTATTGAGGTGAGGTTCCGAAGTGTAAGAAATTCCCCTAAGCATTTCCAAGTAAATGACCGCTGAATTCATCCATTAGGCTATCAATGACAAGGATTGTCTACGTCTTAATAGTCTATGCCACACGACTCCATTCTGGTTAGATTGAATGATTAATTATGCTCATTGAAACCTTCTTGAATTTGTCCGCGCTTTTATCCATTTAATGCGTTGTCAAACCCCGACCACCCATTCATGAGAAGACATACGCGCAATGTCAGCAGACTGCCATAAATGACGTATGACAATCGTTTGCTTTCAGTGGAAGCGTTGCCTCGTCGCCTCTGGACACCTGTCTATGCTCTTCACTTTCGAAACCACCATGCTACTCTTCACAGTCTTGGCAATTTGGTGGTTTGTTGTTGCCCCTACCTGTTATAATTTTAATGCTGTCTGGTATTTGGTGATGACCATTCTCTCCCTATATTTCTTCATGGTTTTCGTCGTTTGGACTGCATTCTTCTGTCGACACATTGGAGACTGGTGTCAATTCAATCACAAATATGTGGTGCAAGACAACACCACCAATGAGCGAGTCGTGGAGACGCAGCAGAATGCAATGGCTTAGTAAATTCGACGAGAAGAGAAAGCAGTGCTGGGCTCTTAGACATTCTTGGTTAGCTTCGTTTGCACCCGAAATTGTGAACCAGCAGTCAATTCTACCCCTCTGTTTTAGCTAAGTCACTTCTCCTCTTCAATCTGTGTCTGTGTGTGCGTATCCACTGGAACCTCTTGGTTGTAAGTCATAAACTATTAAATATGCTGCAGCTATTGTTTGGCTATTCACATCTATAGCGTCGAGTGCGACTAGAGGGCTACGAGGCTTGAATGTGTTACTTCCCTCCCAGCATGTCACTTCCTACCATCATCTGTTCATCTATAACGGACACAAGCGTGATAGCATTTCTTGCTGCATATATCCATCTGCCCAATACACATGGATGCGTCTATTCAGCCTTGAATCTCGGTGCAAGGAGCGTACCAGCCAACAAGGAATGCAGTCAACCCTTGTCATTTGAAAATTGGCAACAACGACGTGGAAGTAGCTTGCAGGGCTAAGTTCATTAGCCACCGACAGAGCAATGCAGACGGCAGATAATTGACTTTGCCACCGAAAAGTAGAAGTGAGTGTCAAAGAGGTATCATTGCAGAGAAAGGATGCAGTTACCACGAGTCGAAGACGAGCATATCGCAGCACAATGGGCCGTGCTGCCTCATCCGCATGGGTGTGGTGTAATGTGATGTGAAGGAAAGCAAGGCGATAGTGCACCTCAATGCGTGATCTTGTTTGATGCTGCATTGTTGATGCCTTGAAGGAGACTGTGTGAGTGCGATGAAGGAAAGTGGGCATGAGGAGTGTTTGCTCTCGTCTGTTTGTGAGGCAATGCTACTGATGCGAGTTAGTAGTAAATCTTGGTTAGAAGTGACACACGTATGCGCGTGATGGTGATGGTTTTCACCAAAATGACTAGTAGAGGCCTTGGAAAACAGAGGTATGAATGATACTGTGGAGCAGATTGCACTCATTGCCTGTTTGATGAGGCATCTGCGGGAGAACTTGATTTACGTAGGAATTTATTTTGTCACAGCAATATGGTGTTGCAATGCGGAGGAGGGTAGATTGAAACTGCACTTGGAAATTGCGGTCAGGTATTTCTCCTGAGGTTTTTACTCCACCCTAAATGGTGCGCAGAGGAACGATATTTGTGACTACGTGAAATCATTTTGGTGGACATGGGTTGCACGGTTTTAACGAACACCAGCGAAGTGGTTGGGCGAATTCTAGGCAAGCAGCACCACGCCAAGATTTGCAACCTTAGGATGTGAATCACGAAGGAGGTAAAGGGTTGTTTATCGCGCATGATTCAGTTGGACTCTTCAGTGCACCATCATTGCGTAAGTTACGCGGTGGCATCAACGATTTGGCGAACTCACTTTTGGAGGCACAGGTGGCATGCAACTGCATCGGTGTGTGGTCTCGCGAACCTCATGGGTGAAAGCATAGTGCAATGTTAATTGCTTGCATGGCTTACCGATTTCGTTTTTCAAACAACACTTATGAATGCTTGCAGAAGCAAGTGTAGTCATGAGGAAAAGATTTTGCAACCGACACCCACGCTAGTGTGTCACTTTCAATGTTGAAACGCCTCACAGATAGATTCGAGCAGCTAGTGGTGGTGCATGATTGCGTTGAGCTCTCCGATGTCACATTTCTATGGCCTTATTGTTAGTCACTTGGGACGCAAATGACGAAGATTGTTAGGTGAAAGCGGGCAACCAAGTGATGGATGAGGATAGGTAGTGTCCACAGCTGATGCGAGTCTCCACACAACCCAACTCTTAGCCAATGTGATAACACCACAAATGTATGGACGAAACGAACAGTTATATTCACAAATGATGCAGATGAGTGTTTGAACGCTATGATATGGCGACGAGTAATAGCGCTGAATTTAAAAGAAGATTGCTTAATCGGAGAAGTGTAAGTGGTGCAATTGTAAATATGCAACGCACAGACACCTGAAACAGACACAGAAGTTGTGACGGCAAAGAGTGCGGAAGGAGCGAATGCATAGAACCGCCAATTGGAGATTCACTGGGTTGGTTAGTGTCATTGTTTACGCATCTCTCAAGGCAACAAATAGACCCTCATCCAATGCAAGGGCCTCCATCCACCATTTCACTTCGTACTCTCCAATGTAATAATGCACTATGTATTTTCGTCAAACTGGAACCCAACACGGATGCGTCCACTACCGGTGCTTTGATGTAGATTGTGACGCATGAAGGCTTTTTGTGTGGGTGAAAGCGCTGCCTCATTTCCGCCCGATAGTTGTGCACATTGGTCATCTTTTAAAGCGACCAGCAAATTGATTGCCTCATGACCTTTTCAGAGGTTGACTAGGTACTAAACGATGGCAACCGCACTTGTTGGATACTAGATGATTGCACGTGGTGGGCAATGCCTGGGATTATTGTAAGGAGGGTGAGTGGAGGAGTTGAAGTAAGAGGTTGGCCACGTAGTCAAACTAATCCGTCATTAGTGTAGTAAGGAGATGGGGCTACGAATTAGGCAATCTATTACTTGGCCACAGAGTTGTTGGAGCAGAGGACAGCAGATCCACAGTGATGAAGTGGAATAGCAGGGTGTCGCTAGCATTAAACCACAACCAACGCACCGTTCGCTGGAGTGAGTGGCGGTGCCTAAGTGGTGCATTTTTAGTAGTGTTCTTGGAATTCGAGTTGGGCGTGAAATGTTGGATGAATGGGGAACTGCAACTCCTCAGGAGGAATTCGTTTGGCATGCAAGTGAAGCTAGCAGCACAATAATAACATGCCGTGTGATTCGTTTGATGACATCTTCTATGAATGAATCCAGTTGATTGAAGCATCTGTTGTATTTTGCACAAGTGAAGAGAAAAGCGGTATTTGGTCGGAGAGAGTGACATGAAATGGTGGTGAGTAGGAGTGTGCAAGTTGTCAGTTGGATATCGGTCGCATTGTCGTCGATCATTTGCACACTTCAGTTTGGACTTCATTTGGCAGTTTCGTGATAAGCCCAAGGTAACTTTGGCTCGTGACCACTGAGGACTAAACATTTGGACGAGTGGAAGGGAAGATAGTTCACTTTCCAGTCATCACGCCACTACAAATGCTTCACCTCATCAACTTTCTCAACCACCGTCTTACTTTGTGCAACTCATGGTTTAGCACAAGAGGATGGGACCAGAGTTATGTTCCTGCAAGTTGGCAAAGAGTTTAGTCAAAATGGACTTGTTGAAAGAGTTAAACCAATTGTCGCATTTCAATAGTGCGCAATATGAGCCTAAGATTTTTGTGGGGACGAGAGCGTTGGATGCCACCACCATCCTCCCGGTCACATAGTGAAGAGTTGGGTTGCACAACCAGGACGAGTGGTCTCC
This sequence comes from Taenia hydatigena, assembly GCA_036345935.2. Classification (NCBI taxonomy): domain Eukaryota; kingdom Metazoa; phylum Platyhelminthes; class Cestoda; order Cyclophyllidea; family Taeniidae; genus Taenia; species Taenia hydatigena. Next base: position 1,496,511 of record JADWOT020000004.1, read on the forward strand.
TCAGTCGACGTGCGTGCGTTCGCCAACACTTTGACCAGTGGCCACTGGGTCTGGGTGCGTGTCGCGTTGAGGTCTGGGGTTGAGATCTGAGGTTAGAATGGGCTCGAACTTGAATGCATCCATGTCACTCGGTCCTCCCAGTCACGTCCACCCACCAGTGACCAGGTGACTGACACTGCACCTCGGGTAGGTGCCATCGCACTAAGTGTGTCGCTAATGCAATAACCAACCGATCAGGAACCAGTGCTCGAGTAATGGTGCGACTCCTACTACGTTCTCCAAAGTAAGTAGTCAGGAAGACAAAAACCTCCTCTGTGTTGGATGATTTGTCTGCCCACACTCCTATCTACCGTAAATGGTGGCATTGCCATCAGACTGCGTTGCCCGGTGAACCCATAGGGATGAACCCATTTCAGTGTGGATGAGAGAAGTCTAAAACGCCAAGATGTGTATTTTTCATGTAAGAAATGTTAACAGAACTTGAAAGCTTTATTAGTATTAAGTGAAAAGAGGCGATCGTAGAATTGGCCATTGCCAGGATTGTGGAGAAGCATCGCGCAGGCACTAGAGCCACGAAGGTCACTGGGCGATTAAAGTGGTAGTAGACCCTTCATTCTTGTCTGTCCAAAACAACAAATTGTCTCCATCATATCCTTCAATATCTACATGTGAACCGAATCTTAATCGTGTGCAAAGTGGCCTTCACGACCGCCTCATTAGGTGTGCCTGCTACACTGTGTGTGACAGGGAACGCATGGTAGGGAGAACAGGGCATGGTCGTGCGGTACTATGCTGGCAGCAAGAAACGATAGGTGTTGCTGGCTTTATCGGTGAAATCGAGGTAGGTTAAAGTGGTGAGGACTCACCTTCTTTGGAAGGCCGTGTAGTTGCTCGTAATTCTTTACCGCAATTGCAATCATAGCTGCCTCCTGGAATGCGCGGTGCAGCGCATGCACAAATACTGGTTACAACGGTGTCTCCTGGTTGCAAACCTCTAAAGGTGTAAGTTTCAGGTGGATAAACAATGACAAATCGCTGTTGTAAATTGTTGACTCTATAAAGTAGTTGGTAGTGGAGAGTGCGTTTCTTGGGTAGAGGTGGCGGATCCCACCACACTTGCACATTGTGAGAGTCGATCGCTTTAATTTGCGCATTGGCAGGAGCCGCAGGATCTGCACAAACGAAAACGCATGACTGTGTCATTTGTGGGGTTGATGGGACTAGGGCAACTCATTTGAGCCAGTGTTCACACACATGCCTCGAAAAGGATGTCGATGGATGTGAAATGGTCAAGCAAATGCATCAAAGTTGACTGGATTATCACGAGCGTCTGTTTTACTATCTGTGGTTGGGATCGTGACAGAGATAATGCAAATGGGCATGCGAAATAATTTGAGCAGTATGGAATGGGTGCCGTTGTTGGATAATTGGCTGAAACGTAGTCAATATTAGGAAATCTGTGAGCATTCAATGATGGGGAATAAGAGACTCACCTCCTCTATAAGGTGGTGTTATTAGGCTCGCTGCTTTGCTGTAGAAACTAATGGCAGTTTTGTGACCCAAATGAGTTTTCACTCTAACACTGACTGTAATGTTTTGTCGAGGCCTTAAGCCTCTGAAGGTGTGGTGTTCGACGGGTGGGGCGAAGATATCCTCCTGTGGCTCATTGTCCAGTGTCCAAGCGATTTGGTATCCTACAATCTTTCCAGCGAGTTTCGGTGGCTTGCGCCACGTCGTGCCCACCACGAAGGAGTCGATTGCCTGAAGTTGCACATCCTGAGGAACAGTAGGATCTGCACAAACAACGAGCATCATTGTGTCATGAATTGAAGAAGGATTGAGAAGGCGAGACGAGGTGATGAAGCACAATGCAAATGAAGATGCGTAAGATTGAATGCAAGAAAGTTGTATGCTAAATGCGTGAAGGTGGCCGTCTTATTGGGCATGTGGTCGAAATCATGCAGAGGATGACGAGAATCATCCTGTGCAATCATCCTGGTAGTCAGAGACAGGAACGTTGCTAGCATTCAGTGAAACGAGTAGAAGAAACTCACTTCCTGTAAAGGGTGGTGTGGTTACTTTCTTTTCCCTGCAATATAAATAAACCTTATGGTAAAAGCCCCACTCGTCCTCTGCAACATATTCGTCCAAGCAGACTGTAATGTTGTCATTCGGGTCCAAATTATGGAAGGTGTAGTGGTTAACTGCAGGGAGGCGGACGTAACCTTGCCACACGCCGTTACGATCCCAAGAGATCCGGTATTGAACAATAAGTCCAAGGGGTCTCTGTGGTGCATACCAGCTGAAACGCGCCGAGTAGGAGTCGATTGCTTGAAGTTCCACATTCTCAGGAAAAGTAGGATCTGCACAAGCACAAAAGCATCATTGTGTCATTATTCGGGAGGAAAGGAAGGGAGGATGAATACATTCTGCACCTCACCGTCTCCATCGCCAAATGCTTCTGCAGATGTGACAACTAGGGCAAAGCATACGAAGGCAACTTACCACCTGCCACTGTGAATTCGGCGTGCAAGACAAATGTTGCCAACACAACGAGGCAGAGTGGAAGAGACATCTTCAACCTGCAAACGGGCCGCAGTCACAACTCCCACGAGACGTGCTTATATATACGTAGAGAAGCAATGTAGGCCTATGAAAATACTCGGTGTTGACCCACAAGGCAAATTGTGATTTTCATAGGCGCACTGTGACGCCGTGCACCAATGAGTCGCATGAGCAATTGCTTTGGTGGCTGGATGAACAACACGCGAGAATATTGTGCAAGTGTAGATGCCATGGGGTGAAAATGTGCAGAAGCCCACACGGAGGCCTACGCATTGGACCAACACGTGGGCGCAAGTGTATCAGCCCCTCCTCACCTCTCTGACAGCGTCTTGCCACCCCAATTCTGCGCACGCTTGACCGCCTCAAAAGCACTCACTTGGCAACATGTGCATCACTGATTAATTTGTAGTTAACAAATCACTTGTTGGAGGCACGTAAAATGACTCTATTACTTACAAGCACAACTTAAATGTTAACAATGATTGCCCATTAGAATAGGATGCGAGTTAGAATGGGGAATAAGGAAGAGGGAGGATAAGGAGCGAGGATGAGAAGGGAGGATGAGGTGTAGGGATGAGGAGGGAGGAGGAAAGGGGTGGATGATGACGGAGGATGAGGAGGGAAGTTGAGAAGGAAGGTTGAGGAGCGAGGATGAAGATGGAAGATGTGGACGGATAATGGGGTGGGAGGTTGAGAAATGGGGATTTAGCCGGCGTTTAAGAAGAAAGGATGCGGAGGGAGGATGGGGAGGAGGAGGGGGAGGAGGAGGAGGAGGAGGAGGAGGAGGAGGAGGAGGAGGAGGAGGAGGAGGAGGAGGAGGAGGAGGAGGAGNCAAGTGAAGAGAAAAGCGGTATTTGGTCGGAGAGAGTGACATGAAATGGTGGTGAGTAGGAGTGTGCAAGTTGTCAGTTGGATATCGGTCGCATTGTCGTCGATCATTTGCACACTTCAGTTTGGACTTCATTTGGCAGTTTCGTGATAAGCCCAAGGTAACTTTGGCTCGTGACCACTGAGGACTAAACATTTGGACGAGTGGAAGGGAAGATAGTTCACTTTCCAGTCATCACGCCACTACAAATGCTTCACCTCATCAACTTTCTCAACCACCGTCTTACTTTGTGCAACTCATGGTTTAGCACAAGAGGATGGGACCAGAGTTATGTTCCTGCAAGTTGGCAAAGAGTTTAGTCAAAATGGACTTGTTGAAAGAGTTAAACCAATTGTCGCATTTCAATAGTGCGCAATATGAGCCTAAGATTTTTGTGGGGACGAGAGCGTTGGATGCCACCACCATCCTCCCGGTCACATAGTGAAGAGTTGGGTTGCACAACCAGGACGAGTGGTCTCCTCAGTCGACGTGCGTGCGTTCGCCAACACTTTGACCAGTGGCCACTGGGTCTGGGTGCGTGTCGCGTTGAGGTCTGGGGTTGAGATCTGAGGTTAGAATGGGCTCGAACTTGAATGCATCCATGTCACTCGGTCCTCCCAGTCACGTCCACCCACCAGTGACCAGGTGACTGACACTGCACCTCGGGTAGGTGCCATCGCACTAAGTGTGTCGCTAATGCAATAACCAACCGATCAGGAACCAGTGCTCGAGTAATGGTGCGACTCCTACTACGTTCTCCAAAGTAAGTAGTCAGGAAGACAAAAACCTCCTCTGTGTTGGATGATTTGTCTGCCCACACTCCTATCTACCGTAAATGGTGGCATTGCCATCAGACTGCGTTGCCCGGTGAACCCATAGGGATGAACCCATTTCAGTGTGGATGAGAGAAGTCTAAAACGCCAAGATGTGTATTTTTCATGTAAGAAATGTTAACAGAACTTGAAAGCTTTATTAGTATTAAGTGAAAAGAGACGATCGTAGAATTGGCCATTGCCAGGATTGTGGAGAAGCATCGCGCAGGCACTAGAGCCACGAAGGTCACTGGGCGATTAAAGTGGTAGTAGACCCTTCATTCTTGTCTGTCCAAAACAACAAATTGTCTCCATCATATCCTTCAATATCTACATGTGAACCGAATCTTAATCGTGTGCAAAGTGGCCTTCACGACCGCCTCATTAGGTGTGCCTGCTACACTGTGTGTGACAGGGAACGCATGGTAGGGAGAACAGGGCATGGTCGTGCGGTACTATGCTGGCAGCAAGAAACGATAGGTGTTGCTGGCTTTATCGGTGAAATCGAGGTAGGTTAAAGTGGTGAGGACTCACCTTCTTTGGAAGGCCGTGTAGTTGCTCGTAATTCTTTACCGCAATTGCAATCATAGCTGCCTCCTGGAATGCGCGGTGCAGCGCATGCACAAATACTGGTTACAACGGTGTCTCCTGGTTGCAAACCTCTAAAGGTGTAAGTTTCAGGTGGATAAACAATGACAAATCGCTGTTGTAAATTGTTGACTCTATAAAGTAGTTGGTAGTGGAGAGTGCGTTTCTTGGGTAGAGGTGGCGGATCCCACCACACTTGCACATTGTGAGAGTCGATCGCTTTAATTTGCGCATTGGCAGGAGCCGCAGGATCTGCACAAACGAAAACGCATGACTGTGTCATTTGTGGGGTTGATGGGACTAGGGCAACTCATTTGAGCCAGTGTTCACACACATGCCTCGAAAAGGATGTCGATGGATGTGAAATGGTCAAGCAAATGCATCAAAGTTGACTGGATTATCACGAGCGTCTGTTTTACTATCTGTGGTTGGGATCGTGACAGAGATAATGCAAATGGGCATGCGAAATAATTTGAGCAGTATGGAATGGGTGCCGTTGTTGGATAATTGGCTGAAACGTAGTCAATATTAGGAAATCTGTGAGCATTCAATGATGGGGAATAAGAGACTCACCTCCTCTATAAGGTGGTGTTATTAGGCTCGCTGCTTTGCTGTAGAAACTAATGGCAGTTTTGTGACCCAAATGAGTTTTCACTCTAACACTGACTGTAATGTTTTGTCGAGGCCTTAACCCTTCGAAGGTGTGTTGGTGGACGTTGGAGGTAACGATATCCTCCTGTGGCTTATTGTCGAGTCTCCAAGAGATTTCGTATCCTACAATCATTCCAGCGGGTTCCGGTGGCTTGCGCCACGTCGTGCCCACCACGAAGGAGTCGATTGCCTGAAGTTGCACATCCTGAGGAACAGTAGGATCTGCACAAACAAAAGGCATCATTGTGTCATGAATTGAGGAAGGATTGAGAAGGTGAGACGAGGTGATGAAGCACCATATCAATGAAGATGCATGAGATTGAATTCAAGAAGTTTGCGTGCTAAATGTGCGAAGTTGGCAGCCTTATTAGACATGTGGTCGAAATCATGCAGAGGATGACGAGAATCATCCTGTGCAATCATCCTGGTAGTCAGAGACAGGAACGTTGCTAGCATTCAGTGAAACGAGTAGAAGAAACTCACTTCCTGTAAAGGGTGGTGTAGTTACTTTCTTTTCCCTGCAATATAAATAAACCTTATGGTAAAAGCCCCACTCGTCCTCTGCAACATATTCGTCCAAGCAGACTGTAATGTTGTCATTCGGGTCCAAATTATGGAAGGTGTAGTGGTTAACTGCAGGGAGGCGGACGTAACCTTGCCACACGCCGTTACGATCCCAAGAGATCCGGTATTGAACAATAAGTCCAAGGGGTCTCTGTGGTGCATACCAGCTGAAACGCGCCGAGTAGGAGTCGATTGCTTGAAGTTCCACATTCTCAGGAAAAGTAGGATCTGCACAAGCACAAAAGCATCATTGTGTCATTATTCGGGAGGAAAGGAAGGGAGGATGAATACATTCTGCACCTCACCCTCTCCATCGCCAAATGCTTCTGCAGATGTGACAACTAGGGCAAAGCATACGAAGGCAACTTACCACCTGCCACTGTGAATTCGGCGTGCAAGACAAATGTTGCCAACACAACGAGGCAGAGTGGAAGAGACATCTTCAACCTGCAAACGGGCCGCAGTCACAACTCCCACGAGACGTGCTTATATATACGTAGAGAAGCAATGTAGGCCTATGAAAATACTCGGTGTTGACCCACAAGGCAAATTGTGATTTTCATAGGCGCACTGTGACGCCGTGCACCAATGAGTCGCATGAGCAATTGCTTTGGTGGCTGGATGAACAACACGCGAGAATATTGTGCAAGTGTAGATGCCACGGGGTGAAAATGTGCAGAAGCCCACACGGAGGCCTACGCATTGGACCAACACGTGGGCGCAAGTGTATCAGCCCCTCCTCACCTCTCTGACAGCGTCTTGCCACCCCAATTCTGCGCACGCTTGACCGCCTCAAAAGCACTCACTTGGCAACATGTGCATCACTGATTAATTTGTAGTTAACAAATCACTTGTTGGAGGCACGTAAAATGACTCTATTACTTACAAGCACAACTTAAATGTTAACAATGATTGCCCATTAGAATAGGATGCGAGTTAGAATGGGGAATAAGGAAGAGGGAGGATAAGGAGCGAGGATGAGAAGGGAGGATGAGGTGTAGGGATGAGGAGGGAGGAGGAAAGGGGTGGATGATGACGGAGGATGAGGAGGGAAGTTGAGAAGGAAGGTTGAGGAGCGAGGATGAAGATGGAAGATGTGGACGGATAATGGGGTGGGAGGTTGAGAAATGGGGATTTAGCCGGCGTTTAAGAAGAAAGGATGCGGAGGGAGGATGGGGAGGAGGAGGGGGAGGAGGAGGAGGAGGAGGAGGAGGAGGAGGAGGAGGAGGAGGAGGAGGAGGAGGAGGAGGAGGAGGAGGAGGAGGAGGAGGAGGAGGAGGATGAGGACTGAACAGCGCATTCTACCTAGGAGATATGCATTTCCCTAGGACCACCAGGAGATAAAAAGTTGTCTTTCTGCTTTCATTCCACTTTTACATTTTACGCAAATTTTAACGCCTGCAATCATTTACGCATTAATTTAGGACTGCTTCCTGCTCCACCGAGGTGTGCTTTTGCTGTTTAGGTCTCGTGCACCGTTGCTTTCTCATGCAATCCTCCCGCAACTCATGGTCGTCCCTCCACCAACTCCGTGGTTGTGAATGTAAGCAGCTCTTTCCTCGCTTCCCCTCCCTTTTGCCACCTTTGCTATTTGAAAGATTTCTTCATCATAATTACACTGATGTTATGTAGAAGCAAAACCGAAGCACTCGAATTGAGGGTATAACGGAGTCCACAGAGCCACCTTGCTCGCCCACGACCAGCTTGAAGTTGCCCGCCCGCCCGCCCGCCTCCCCCGCCCACCCCCACCTTTAAGATCACTTCCAAATGACATGATTTGTGGCCACTATCACTCGCCATTTTATGGTGACTTTGTTGGACCACACAGATAACGTACTACAACCCCTTGCTCATCAATTCAACTGTAGGAGAGAAGTGCAGTACTCAAAGCCTACTTCAAAATCAACGCGTACTGGGCGCGGCACTACGCTCATGCGGCACCCTTCAAAACGCCCTACAATCTGCTTGTTTCGTGTTTCGCTTACCCACTAGGCAGTCATTTGACCGCTCAGCAATTACCACTCGTGTCATTCACTAACCGCTGTAGAGCTCAAGTCGGCAGCCAACACCACATGCATGTTACAATGGAAGAACAAGTGAAAGGGTTGCATGAAGACAGGAGATGGTGGAGAATAATATTGTGCAAGTGTAGATGCCACGGGGTGAAAATGTGCAGAAGCCCACACGGAGGCCTACGCATTGGACCAACACGTGGGCGCAGGTGTATCAGCCCCTCCTCACCTCTCTGACAGCGTCTTGCCACCCCAATTCTGCGCACGCTTGACCGCCTCAAAAGCACTCACTTGGCAACATGTGCATCACTGATTAATTTATAGTTAACAAATCACTTGTTGGAGGCACGTAAAATGACTCTATTACTTACAAGCACAACTTAAATGTTAACAATGATTGCCCATTAGAATAGGATGCGAGTTAGAATGGGGAATAAGGAAGAGGGAGGATAAGGAGCGAAGATGAGAAGGGAGGATGAGGTGTAGGGATGAGGAGGGAGGATGAAAAGGGAGGATGATGACGGAGGATGAGGAGGGAAGTTGAGAAGGGAGGATGAGGAGGGAGGATGTGGACGGTTGATGGGGAGGGAGGCTCAAGCTGTGTGTAGGCATCATCGACTAACAAGACTCCTTCATGTGCACACGCATTCCTGCTTTCACCTCTTTTACATCGGACACCGATGCAACAGGACATGCAGAAGTAACTATCGAAATTGTAAATTCCCAAGTTCAGTCGAGATTGTCAAGGCTCTACGCCGCAATAAAACCACGCCTATTCTGCTCTCTTCTACATCCCGGTCGGCCTACACAAATGTGCACTTCGAATGCTGCATTCACTCGCCTCCAACCATCCATTGTACAACGCCTTCTCACTCCTCTTCGCCCTCTTCGTCTCGCATTACTCAACACGATCATCTAACAAAGAAGGTGGATTATGATTTAGCCTCAGCGGATGCATGAAGGAATGATCGAATTTGCATTTGTCTACATTCCCCTTTGCATCCTCTCTTCTCATCCTCCCTCCATCATCCTCCTCCTCCATGTCCTCGTTAGTGCTTATTTAATGCCACATCTTAAACACGATATTAATTTGTACAGAAAGAAAGAAGACAACTTTAGAAGCAAACGACGCAGCAAATTCACAAACGACGTATCAAGTTATGTGAAATGAAGGACAATTGGCGACTTTTCGAGTGGGCAATCATTGTTAAAATTTAAGTTGTGCTTGTAAGTAATAGAGTCATTTTACGTGCCTCCAACAAGTGATTTGTTAACTACAAATTAATCAGTGATGCACATGTTGCCAAGTGAGTGCTTTTGAGGCGGTCAAGCGTGCGCAGAATTGGGGTGGCAAGACGCTGTCAGAGAGGTGAGGAGGGGCTGATACACTTGCGCCCACGTGTTGGTCCAATGCGTAGGCCTCCGTGTGGGCTTCTGCACATTTTCACCCCGTGGCATCTACACTTGCACAATATTCTCGCGTGTTGTTCATCCAGCCACCAAAGCAATTGCTCATGCGACTCATTGGTGCACGGCGTCACAGTGCGCCTATGAAAATCACAATTTGCCTTGTGGGTCAACACCGAGTATTTTCATAGGCCTACATTGCTTCTCAACGTATATATAAGCACGTCTCGTGGGAGTTGTGATTGCGGCCCTTTTCCAGGTTGGAGATGTCTCTTCCACTCTGCCTCGTTGTGTTGGCAACATTTGTCTTGCACGCCGAATTCACAGTGGCAGGTGGTAAGTTGCCTTCGTATGCTTTGCCCTAGTTGTCACATCTGCAGAAGCATTTGACGATAGAGACGGTGAGGTGCAGAATGTATTCATCCTCCCTTCCTTTCCTCCCGAATAATGACACAATGATGCTTTTGTGCTTGTGCAGATCCTACTTTACCGCAGAATGTGGAACTTCAAGCAATCGACTCCTACTCGGCGCGTTTCAGCTGGTATGCACCACAGAGACCCCTTGGACTTATTGTTCAATACCGGATCTCTTGGGATCGTAACGGCGTGTGGCAAGGTTACGTCCGCCTCCCTGCAGTTAACCACTACACCTTCCATAATTTGGATCCGAATGACAACATTACAGTCTGCTTGGACGAATATGTTGCAGAGGACGAGTGGGGCTTTTACCATAAGGTTTATTTATATTGCAGGGAAAAGAAAGTAACTACACCACCCTTTACAGGAAGTGAGTTTCTTCTACTCGTTTCACTGAATGCCAGCAACGTTCCTGTCTCTGACTACCAGGATGATTGCACAGGATGATTCTCGTCATCCTCTGCATGATTTCGACCACATGCCCAATAAGGCTGCCAACTTCGCACATTTAGCACGCAAACTTCTTGAATTCAATCTCATGCATCTTCATTGATATGGTGCTTCATCACCTCGTCTCGCCTTCTCAATCCTTCTTCAATTCATGACACAATGATGCTCGTTGTTTGTGCAGATCCTACTGTTCCTCAGGATGTGCAACTTCATGCAATCGACTCCTTCGTGGTGGGCACGACGTGGCGCAAGCCACCGAAACTCGCTGGAAAGATTGTAGGATACCAAATCGCTTGGACACTGGACAATGAGCCACAGGAGGATATCTTCGCCCCACCCGTCGAACACCACACCTTCAGAGGCTTAAGGCCTCGACAAAACATTACAGTCAGTGTTAGAGTGAAAACTCATTTGGGTCACAAAACTGCCATTAGTTTCTACAGCAAAGCAGCGAGCCTAATAACACCACCTTATAGAGGAGGTGAGTCTCTTATTCCCCATCATTGAATGCTCACAGATTTCCTAATATTGACTACGTTTCAGCCAATTATCCAACAACGGCACCCATTCCATACTGCTCAAATTATTTCGCATGCCCATTTGCATTATCTCTGTCACGATCCCAACCACAGATAGTAAAACAGACGCTCGTGATAATCCAGTCAACTTTGATGCATTTGCTTGACCATTTCACATCCATCGACATCCTTTTCGAGGCATGTGTGTGAACACTGGCTCAAATGAGTTGCCCTAGTCCCATCAACCCCACAAATGACACAGTCATGCGTTTTCGTTTGTGCAGATCCTGCGGCTCCTGCCAATGCGCAAATTAAAGCGATCGACTCTCACAATGTGCAAGTGTGGTGGGATCCGCCACCTCTACCCAAGAAACGCACTCTCCACTACCAACTACTTTATAGAGTCAACAATTTACAACAGCGATTTGTCATTGTTTATCCACCTGAAACTTACACCTTTAGAGGTTTGCAACCAGGAGACACCGTTGTAACCAGTATTTGTGCATGCGCTGCACCGCGCATTCCAGGAGGCAGCTATGATTGCAATTGCGGTAAAGAATTACGAGCAACTACACGGCCTTCCAAAGAAGGTGAGTCCTCACCACTTTAACCTACCTCGATTTCACCGATAAAGCCAGCAACACCTATCGTTTCTTGCTGCCAGCATAGTACCGCACGACCATGCCCTGTTCTCCCTACCATGCGTTCCCTGTCACACACAGTGTAGCAGGCACACCTAATGAGGCGGTCGTGAAGGCCACTTTGCACACGATTAAGATTCGGTTCACATGTAGATATTGAAGGATATGATGGAGACAATTTGTTGTTTTGGACAGACAAGAATGAAGGGTCTACTACCACTTTAATCGCCCAGTGACCTTCGTGGCTCTAGTGCCTGCGCGATGCTTCTCCACAATCCTGGCAATGGCCAATTCTACGATCGCCTCTTTTCACTTAATACTAATAAAGCTTTCAAGTTCTGTTAACATTTCTTACATGAAAAATACACATCTTGGCGTTTTAGACTTCTCTCATCCACACTGAAATGGGTTCATCCCTATGGGTTCACCGGGCAACGCAGTCTGATGGCAATGCCACCATTTACGGTAGATAGGAGTGTGGGCAGACAAATCATCCAACACAGAGGAGGTTTTTGTCTTCCTGACTACTTACTTTGGAGAACGTAGTAGGAGTCGCACCATTACTCGAGCACTGGTTCCTGATCGGTTGGTTATTGCATTAGCGACACACTTAGTGCGATGGCACCTACCCGAGGTGCAGTGTCAGTCACCTGGTCACTGGTGGGTGGACGTGACTGGGAGGACCGAGTGACATGGATGCATTCAAGTTCGAGCCCATTCTAACCTCAGATCTCAACCCCAGACCTCAACGCGACACGCACCCAGACCCAGTGGCCACTGGTCAAAGTGTTGGCGAACGCACGCACGTCGACTGAGGAGACCACTCGTCCTGGTTGTGCAACCCAACTCTTCACTATGTGACCGGGAGGATGGTGGTGGCATCCAACGCTCTCGTCCCCACAAAAATCTTAGGCTCATATTGCGCACTATTGAAATGCGACAATTGGTTTAACTCTTTCAACAAGTCCATTTTGACTAAACTCTTTGCCAACTTGCAGGAACATAACTCTGGTCCCATCCTCTTGTGCTAAACCATGAGTTGCACAAAGTAAGACGGTGGTTGAGAAAGTTGATGAGGTGAAGCATTTGTAGTGGCGTGATGACTGGAAAGTGAACTATCTTCCCTTCCACTCGTCCAAATGTTTAGTCCTCAGTGGTCACGAGCCAAAGTTACCTTGGGCTTATCACGAAACTGCCAAATGAAGTCCAAACTGAAGTGTGCAAATGATCGACGACAATGCGACCGATATCCAACTGACAACTTGCACACTCCTACTCACCACCATTTCATGTCACTCTCTCCGACCAAATACCGCTTTTCTCTTCACTTGTGCAAAATACAACAGATGCTTCAATCAACTGGATTCATTCATAGAAGATGTCATCAAACGAATCACACGGCATGTTATTATTGTGCTGCTAGCTTCACTTGCATGCCAAACGAATTCCTCCTGAGGAGTTGCAGTTCCCCATTCATCCAACATTTCACGCCCAACTCGAATTCCAAGAACACTACTAAAAATGCACCACTTAGGCACCGCCACTCACTCCAGCGAACGGTGCGTTGGTTGTGGTTTAATGCTAGCGACACCCTGCTATTCCACTTCATCACTGTGGATCTGCTGTCCTCTGCTCCAACAACTCTGTGGCCAAGTAATAGATTGCCTAATTCGTAGCCCCATCTCCTTACTACACTAATGACGGATTAGTTTGACTACGTGGCCAACCTCTTACTTCAACTCCTCCACTCACCCTCCTTACAATAATCCCAGGCATTGCCCACCACGTGCAATCATCTAGTATCCAACAAGTGCGGTTGCCATCGTTTAGTACCTAGTCAACCTCTGAAAAGGTCATGAGGCAATCAATTTGCTGGTCGCTTTAAAAGATGACCAATGTGCACAACTATCGGGCGGAAATGAGGCAGCGCTTTCACCCACACAAAAAGCCTTCATGCGTCACAATCTACATCAAAGCACCGGTAGTGGACGCATCCGTGTTGGGTTCCAGTTTGACGAAAATACATAGTGCATTATTACATTGGAGAGTACGAAGTGAAATGGTGGATGGAGGCCCTTGCATTGGATGAGGGTCTATTTGTTGCCTTGAGAGATGCGTAAACAATGACACTAACCAACCCAGTGAATCTCCAATTGGCGGTTCTATGCATTCGCTCCTTCCGCACTCTTTGCCGTCACAACTTCTGTGTCTGTTTCAGGTGTCTGTGCGTTGCATATTTACAATTGCACCACTTACACTTCTCCGATTAAGCAATCTTCTTTTAAATTCAGCGCTATTACTCGTCGCCATATCATAGCGTTCAAACACTCATCTGCATCATTTGTGAATATAACTGTTCGTTTCGTCCATACATTTGTGGTGTTATCACATTGGCTAAGAGTTGGGTTGTGTGGAGACTCGCATCAGCTGTGGACACTACCTATCCTCATCCATCACTTGGTTGCCCGCTTTCACCTAACAATCTTCGTCATTTGCGTCCCAAGTGACTAACAATAAGGCCATAGAAATGTGACATCGGAGAGCTCAACGCAATCATGCACCACCACTAGCTGCTCGAATCTATCTGTGAGGCGTTTCAACCTTGTAAGTGACACACTAGCGTGGGTGTCGGTTGCAAAATCTTTTCCTCATGACTACACTTGCTTCTGCAAGCATTCATAAGTGTTGTTTGAAAAACGAAATCGGTAAGCCATGCAAGCAATTAACATTGCACTATGCTTTCACCCATGAGGTTCGCGAGGCCACACACCGATGCAGTTGCATGCCACCTGTGCCTCCAAAAGTGAGTTCGCCAAATCGTTGATGCCACCGCGTAACTTACGCAATGATGGTGCACTGAAGAGTCCAACTGAATCATGCGCGATAAACAACCCTTTACCTCCTTCGTGATTCACATCCTAAGGTTGCAAATCTTGGCGTGGTGCTGCTTGCCTAGAATTCGCCCAACCACTTCGCTGGTGTTCGTTAAAACCGTGCAACCCATGTCCACCAAAATGATTTCACGTAGTCACAAATATCGTTCCTCCGCGCACTATTTAAGGGTGCAGTAAAAACCTCAGGAAAAATACCTGACGGCAATTTCCAAGTGCAGTTTCAATCTACCCTCCTCCACATTACAACACCCTCTTCTTGTGGTCAAAACAATATCCTATGCAAATCAACTTCTTCCGCAGATGCCTCATCAAACAGGCAATGAGTGCAAGCTGCTTTGCACTGTCATCAATAGCTCTGGTATCCAAGGCGGCAAATTGTCATTTTGGTGAAAGCCATCACGCTCATACGTGTCACTTATAACCAAGATTCACTACTAACTCGCATCAGTAGCATCGCCTCACAAACACAGCAGAGCAAACACTCCTCATGCCCAATTTCCTTCATCACAATCACACAGTCTCCTTCAACGCGTCAACAATGCACCAGCAAACAAGATCACGCATTGAGTTGCATCATCGCCTTACTTTCCTTCAATGAATGGAAGGGGAAATTCGTGGCTAAATGATACGTGGTTAACGTCAAGGTAAGTGGATACAAAATGCACTGGCAAAGCAACTAGCAGGCTGCTATCCTAGCACATTCAACAAATAGGCAACTTCACACTAAAAGCGATGGCAGACTTAGTGTCTCCAGCCTTTCCATCCTTCTGCATACATGGTTTGGTTGACACGTAGATTAACTTCGTCACATCCCGTGTCCATCATCCATCAAATCTAATTCACACGCTAACTTCTTCACCATGCATTCTAAATATCCCCACAGGTTCCCGTTCCAAATGCGCAAATCTAAGGGGTAAGGGTAACCGACTGTGGCTTACATTGCTGTACCTTGGCAGACGTTGCCTTGACCGACTACTTCAGGTCTGTGAAGCATTTGTCCACCCACCACACTAAACACTATGCGCCGTTCAATGCTGCGCATCTCTTCCTACTGCTCGCGTACTTTTGCCATGCGCCTCCTTCCCCACTCAAACCCATCTGCCGAACCTCTATCCATCCATAATTACAATTGGAGAGAACTAGGGTACACAAATGCTGCATGGGTGCAAAGTGCTGAGTATTAACACCAAGCCATCAAATACTTCGTAGGAAAAAGCCCTCCCAAACCCTGCACCTCCCTAGCCTTACATACTCGTGTGGAATCAGATGATCGCAACATATTTGCAAAAAATCTCATAATTTCACTTTTGTAATTGTCAAGTTTCCACACCTACACACTCAGAAAGAGGAAAAGATGAATGGATTTGACAACGGTGATATGGAGCATTCATACTGCCATGGCACAGCAAGCAAAGCAGTCCACAAATGACCGACACCAATAAAGGCATTCTGTAGAAAACGTCGCATCCTCATCCTCTCTTCCCTCCCACTCCTCTTACCACATCGCAGCCAAGACGCCTCCTTCACTAACTATGCAGCCATTTGCAAATAAGACAATGACAACAATGTACCACCAATTCAACGACTAACTTCTACAAAGTAACTCACCTTCGCCTCCACGTGGTAAAACATTCGGCAGATACGAAGCAGAACACCACGATTAATCCACAGACAAGTCAGGCATTGACTCATATAGTATGAATCACCAGAAATGGGTGCACAGCAAAAAATGCACTGTTGACATTGAAGCAGATTGTTACAGCATCAGCGATGGAATGAATACATCCCACATCGACGCAACCAGCCACCACGGACATTGCACACACCCCTCTGCAAGCACTCTCCTCCGATGGACCGTTATTCCAATGTGGTTGATGCTCCTCCTCCCCCTTCACAGCCTCGCATCTCACACTTCCCACACTGGTCCATTTCAATCCAACGTCGAATAAACTCCCCACGGACATAATTTATACTCCCGCAGGACGGATGACACACAATCATTCGTCCACAGGCATCCACAACCACGTCACTCGAAGATTCACACCGCAATCACCGCACATCCGGCAAAGGCAGAAACCATAATCCTTCAGCATTCCCAATCCACTGAGGCAGTAGATGAAGAGGCACAAAAGTGCCAAATGTGTGAGAGGGAGATATTTCCAACGCCACTTCGCCCGCCTGCATCCAATGAAGGAAGGTGGTGGTGGTGGTGGTGGTGGTGAATCCACCTCCTCTCATCCCCTTCTATCCCCGTCATCGCCGTTCTTCCTCTTCAACGCTAAATCGGCAAAATACATTCAATCAACCATCACAACTCAGTGATCCACAAAACTCATCATTCCACATCCAAATCGTTCCGCCCATTCCAACTCAAAACGATGCAAACTTTGCCAAGCAGAAAGTCCACTGTCGCCCAACATACTACGCACTAACTAACACTGCCAGCATCGACTACTCCAACTTCGCTAAGCATTCACTCCTCTTACAAATTTATCCGACTATCCACCACACTGGGCTCATCTCAAGCCCAACAGGCAAAATCGGTTGTCAGAGCAGCACACAAAACATAAGACAAAGCTTCCACCAACACACAACTACACGTGAGGAAATGCCACTGCAAAACAGCCGCAAGTAATTGCAAACGGAGCATTCCGTCGAAAATGCACAAGCATTTACGGTCATAATGCCAACCAAACTGACGCAAGCGGTGTGAACGCACCAGTTTGCGAGACCCTTCCATGTGCTCGCACATTCGTCCACTCAACGCCACCAAAAGCTACCAACCTGAGGCCAGACAGTTAAGGGAGCATACCCAAATACCCCCGCCCTCTCATTTGTTCCACTTCTGTCGCGCCGATTGGTCCACACAGATGTTGAGCTCCAACCACGCACGCATCTACTTCCAACTACTGAATGGCATTCCACACTCAGCCACAGATTAGCCATCACAACAATTCACAACATAGCATTAAGCGTCAGTTAGGGGTGACTCACCCACCTCCACGTTTGCACCACATCGCACACTAGCGTAACCATGAGATTGGGAAGACAATCAGCAACGTATTCCTCCAATGCAATCCTTCTTCGCTTGTAACGCAACGTCGAATAGGAAAACGAATAAAGATGGAGGATCCATCTCGTGACCACCTTCCTTCTTCCTCCTCCACTTCAGACGTCTGCTAAAAGGAAATAGCGTGGTATTCAATTAACTCCATTGTCAAGCAACCAGCAAATCCCAATCACCTTCAAGATTACTCATCTCCTCCATTACAGCGATATAAAGCATCCCACGCAGAATCATCCAACTCAGCAAGAAGAGGAAACCCACTACTGTTCGAAATGCCACGCGTTGATAAACATTGACACCACTAACCATTTCACACCCACAAAGCACTTCCTCTTCGCACTACCTCATCTATCTACCTGCTGAACTGAGCTTTACGTACCTATCGTCAAAGCAACAGCACGATAATAAGCAGTCACAAACCGCTGTAAACGGATATCCCTGGCGGAAAATGCATTATGAAGTGCATCAACACTTGGCTCCACGTATCGAAGGCTTTGTCATGCCCATCGGCGTCCTTCCAACTGACAGAGAATCAGTACCGAGGTGAGGCGTGATCACAACAAGTATTGCGGTCGTAAACCCGCGATTCGAGCAGGAAATGTGAAGAATGCATAACAAGATTGCTCATAGTTTGGTCTGCACTACCGTTCGAGTCAAATAGTGCACGCGTTTTCCCTCAAATGCGGAACAAACCGTTCACATCCTTGCCAGCCTCTCCGTCACAAACCACACAGAATGTTCAACAACACATTGGCAAGAATTGGATCCACGGACCAGCAATGAAATCAATGTTGCCAAATAAAAAGAGCAAAAGGTGAGGACCATTACTACGACAATCACTACACAATGCTGCAAGGAATCCGTCTTTTCAACATACGACAGGTATCAAGTTGCAAAGCGCATGATACGTTTATTTGTAGTGGTAAGACGAAATATCACGCATTAACTTTGCATGTTTTAGGAAGCTTTAAACTCGTCGATAACACCACATGCAGAGCAGAATTTACACTCATGGCGGCACATCACTCTGCCATGCTCGCAAATGCGCCTTGCGCTACCCTCAGAGTCATCTAAATGCTCAGCATGAAACGTATTAGCCATAACATCTCACAGCAAATGCCCACCCAAAGAGCATCCAAACCTGTAAGCCTCACCACAATAAAGTTTGCAAACTGCAGCAAACCGACCACGATCCAGATGACCCGCAGGAAAATGCGTACTCAAACAAACTAATAAAATAAAGTTTTATTAACAAAAACCATTCTTTACGTGGTGAGTATGAATGCTGATATTTTTGTGACATTTGGTCTTCCAGACTTCAGATAAGAACGAATGATCCGATTTCCTGCTGATCCATCATTTGATTCCCCACGACGGTAGGTGTAATACTTACATTTTTGAAATGTGCTTTGTAGATCAGAGGCGGAAAGACAGCTTGAACGTGGTTGCGGAGCGGCGTGGTGGCTTTCGGCTTTGAGTACTGCACTTCTTCTCTCCTACACAATCCTTAGGACTGCAATCCAGGCAGACAATATAACAGTTGAATTTGATGAGCAAGATGTTCCGATGCGTTGGCTGCGTGGTCCAACAAAGTCATCATAAAATGGCGAATTATAGCGGCCAAAAATTATGTTAGTTGAAAGTGACCTTGAAGGTGGGAGGTATGAGGTGGGTTTAATTGTTGCCTTGAGAGATGCGTAAACAATGATACTAACCAACCCAGTGGATCGCAACGACGTGGTTCTATGCATTCGCCCCTTCCGCACTCTTTGCCGTCACAACTTCTGTGTCTGTTTCAGGTGTCTGTGCGTTGCGTATTTACAATTGCGTCACTAACACTTGCCCGATTAAGTAATCTTCTTTTGAATTCAGCGCTATTACTCGTCGCCACATCATAATGTTCCCTCACTCAGACATTGCGTATTCCCTCACTCATCCATATCATTCGTGGATATAACTTTTCGTTTCATCAACACATTAGCAGTGTTAACACATTGGCTAAGAGTTGGGTTGTGTGGAGATTCGCATCAGCTGTGGACACTACCCATCCTCCTCCATCAGTTGGTTGCCCGCTTTCACCTAACAATCTTCGTCATTTGTGTCCCAAGTGACTAACAATAAGGCCATAGAAATGTGACATCGGAGAGCTCAATGCAATCATGCACCACCACTAGCTGATCGAATCTATCTGTGAGGCGTTTCAACATTGAAAGTCACACACGAGCGTGGGTGTCGGTTGCAAAATCTTTTCCTCATGACTACACTTGCTTCTGCAAGCATTCATAAGTGTTGTTTGAAAAACGAAATCGGTAAGCCATGCAAGCAATTAACATTGCACTATGCTTTCACCCATTTGCGAGACCCCACACCAATGCAGTTGCAAGCCACCTGTGCCTCCGATAGAGAGTTCGCCATACCGCCGCAGCCGTCGCGTAAATTACGCAGTGATGCTCTACTTAAGAGTCCGACTGAATCATGTGCGAGGGACAGCCCTTTATCCCCTTCGTGATTCACATCCCAAGGTTACAAATCTTGGCGTGGTGCTGCTTGTCTAGAATTCGCCCAACCACTTCGCTGGTGTTCATCCAAACCGTGCAACTCATGTCCACCAACATGATCTAACGTAGTCACAAATGCCATTCCTCTGCGCAATATTTTAGGATGGAGTGGAAACCTCAGGAGAAGTACCTGACGGCAATTCCCAAGTGCAGTTTCAATCTACCCTCCTCCACATTGCAACACCATATTGCTGTGGCCAAAATATAATCCTACGTAAATCAAGTTCTCCCGCAGATGCCTCATCAAACAGGTGATAATCGCGAGCTGCTCCACAACATCATTTATACCTCTGGTATCCAAGGCCTCTACTAGTCATTTTGGTAAAACCATCACCGTCACGCGCATACGTGTGTCACTTCTAACCAAGATTTACTACTAACTCGCATCAGTAGCATCGCCTCACAAACAGACGAGAGCAAACACTCCTCATGCCCACTTTCCTTCATCGCACTCACACAGTCTCCTTCAAGGCATCAACAATGCAGCATCAAACTAGATCACGCATTGAGGTGCACTATCGCCTTGCTTTCCTTCACATCACATTACACCACACCCATGCGGATGAGGCAGCACGGCCCATTGTGCTGCGATATGCTCGTCTTCGACTCGTGGTAACTGCATCCTTTCTCTGCAATGATACCTCTTTGACACTCACTTCTACTTTTCGGTGGCAAAGTCACTTATCTGCTGTCTACATTGCTCTGTCGGTGGCTAATGAACTTAGCCCTACAAACTACACTCACGTCGTTGTTGTCAATTTTCAAATGACTGACGTTGACTACAATACTTGTTGGCTGGTACGCTGCTTGCACCGAGATTCGAGGCTGAATAGACGCATCCATGTGTATTGGGCAGATGGATATATGCAGCAAGAAATGCTATCACGCTTGTGTCCGTTATAGATGAACAGATGATGGTAGGAAGTGACATGCTGGGAGGGAAGTAACACATTCAAGCCTCGTAGCCCTCTAGTCGCACTCCTCGCTATAGGTGTGAAGTGCCAAACAATAGCTGCAGCATATTTAATAGTTTATGACTTACAACCAAGAGGTTCCAGTGGATACGCACACACAGACACAGATTGAAGAGGAAAAATGACTTGGCTAATACAGAGGGGTAGAATTGACTGCTGGTTCGCAATTTCGGGTGCAAACGAAGCCAACCAAGAATGTCTGAAAGCCCAGCACTGCGTTCTGTCCTCATCAAATTTACTGAGTCATTGCATTCTGCTGCATCTCCACGACTCGCTCATTGGTGGTGTTGTCTTGCACCACATATTTGTGATTGAATTGACACCAGTCTCCAATGTGTCGACAAAAGAATGCAATCCAAACGACGAAAACCATGAAGAAATATAGGGAGAGAATGGTCATCACCAAATACCAGACAGCATTAAAATTATAACAGGTAGGGGCAACAACAAACCACCAAATTGCCAAGACTGTGAAGAGTAGCATGGTGGTTTCGAAAGTGAAGAGCATAGACAGGTGTCCAGAGGCGACGAGGCAACGCTTCCACTGAAAGCAAACGATTGTCATACGTCATTTATGGCAGTCTGCTGACATTGCGCGTATGTCTTCTCATGAATGGGTGGTCGGGGTTTGACAACGCATTAAATGGATAAAAGCGCGGACAAATTCAAGAAGGTTTCAATGAGCATAATTAATCATTCAATCTAACCAGAATGGAGTCGTGTGGCATAGACTATTAAGACGTAGACAATCCTTGTCATTGATAGCCTGATGGGTGAATTCAGCGGTCATTTACTTGGAAATGCTTAGGGGAATTTCTTACACTTCGGAACTTCACGTAAATAATCCGCTTTGTTGCATATTCGAATCCACAGTTTTCGCAATGCTTGGACCGATTTTCTTCAACCCACCGTTGAATGCACCTCTCGTGGACATATTTCAAAGCTCCATCACACAGACACGGCGCGCAAATTCACTGCTGTCTTAAAATCAAACATACCTTGAAGAAAGTAGACTCTAACCCTTATTTTAAAATGTGAGTGTAACTAGAAAAGGAAGGCATCAAACAGTTCCAGACTGTGCAATTACAATAATAATTGAACGTGTGTAGAGCAGCCTACAAATACGATTTTATGTAGCATTTAATGGAAACAAACGCTTCCAATCAATCAAGTGGAACATTCATCTATTATCATGCAACATGGACAAATAACTTTATAGATACAAAGATTGTCTTACTTAATTGATTCTGTTATTTATAATGGTGTAAATTAAGAAAGTAAGAAACATAGACCTGTTTTGTCCTGAGTAACCAAGAGCTAAACACTAAGCACAAACTATATCAATTAAAGAACAAGAAGATTGCTAATGACAACTAAGTTTCTGAAAAGGTTGCACATCAAATACAATTTTTGGATACAAATTTACTTACTTGGTTATTTGACATCACTTTGTTATCACCGGCGGTATTTCCCACCTTACCCAAATTCACCAAACCATTATGCATGAACTTACTGCAAATTAGTCGTAATAAATGTTTACTGCCTGAAGCTCTTTTCAAAGCGGTAGAATTGACACTGCAACTATAACTACAAATAAAGCACCTGAATTCGGATGCATCAATATTTATGTCAAGTTGCTCAACTAAACAAACTTTAACTAGAAATATCTAACTGCATGGATGTAATTTTTTTTAGGCAGCATTAAAACAATTACGCAACAAACTGTTGCCAAGTAAATCCACTGAATCGTTGCTGACATTATGTCAAATACGCCGAGTGTGTCATGCACTTTCGATGCCTCATTGACTTTGACGCACGACGACAAATTACTTTTTAACTATTGCTTTTCCTTTTCAGCATCAATTCAAGATTGTCTGGCATTGTGATTTACGTTCTCAGAAGTGCGCATTCATTTAGCATTGAGATTGGTTCTAAGGAAAAGTGGTTCCATTCTAAGTTTGGTTTGACCTTGTTTTGTTCTTTTTCATTTTAACGAAAACAATCACACAACGAAGAATCGCACGAATTTAGAAAACCTGCGGTTGGTTACACTCCTGACTGTAGCGTTGCGCACTACCTTGAAGACAGAGGAGGGCATGATGCTTGGGCAGAATATGTGTGTTCAGTAAACAAATAGGCCAGCCCAAGCTGCACAGGCAATATGATCACCCAAGTGACCGTAACCGAAACTAGCAGTCAAACAAACACAGCATAGCCTCCTTCATTTTTGGGCAAAATCCTCGGTAGTCCTCCTGCTAAACCTACCGTGTCAGCCGTCACAACGCAATCAATGTAAAAAGAAAACACCCACGAGCCAGTCATCAAATTTCCATGCGATTGAGGCAGTAATTGACTGCAAGTTTACTGATCTCTCTTGCCAATGCCACTGGGTCCGAAGTTTCGTCCGATTTGGGAACCGAAATCGGTGACATGGGCTCCCGCTGACCATCATGTGTGTCCATAGATAGACGTTGGAAGACCGGCCTAACAGCATTTTTGCGAAAGTGGGTAAGGGTTCAGAACACTTCTGTCTGGATAGGGCTTGCCTACTATTACACTGTCATCGACGTTATGCGAGTATGATAGGAAAACTCTGAAACGAAATCATTGCAGATTATTAACGGCTAGTGTCGCTTCCGCCGTTAATGGTTTTCTTGCAAAAGACAACAATGGGATAGGTACTGAAGTTAGACATCATACCCAGCCTTTCTGCTATGGCACTCTCAGCGATTCTCCCATCCGTAGGGCATGCGATTCTATCGCACCGCTATAGTTTGTCACAGCTGAACATTCTTCTATCCAATTAGCTAACACCTTGTTAAGCCTGACCCACACATTTTGATCTCTTCATCTATCACACCGGTAATATGTTCACCTAACATCGCAGCTTAGAGTAGCCACACCAAGATAGCTGTTTCGGCGATGTCAAAGTGGTGATTAATAGTGAACATCCGATTTCCAGTCTGCTTGATCAACGGAGCCAATCTTATTCTCCTCGCTGAATTGACGCAGAGCACCCTCATTGCCCTTGCCATCACCACACTTCCTGTTCTTTTCTTCACAGGCATTCTCTTCTATACCGATCAACTGTCGCTCCTTGCTCTCCTCCTCGCCATTCTCGCCCAACGATCCTCCCACACATTTCTGGCGCTCGTATTTGGTTGCTTCGCTTGTTTCGTAGGTCAAACTAACGTCGTACCTACAATTTGTGAATTATACGAGCAATGATGAACGGAGGAAAGGGAGGAGAGCACAAGACTCCAACGTCACATTAGGCCACCTACCCACCGCCGTTCCTAGTGCTTCCACACTTCCTACTGCAAACAGAAACACGTCGAGCTCGTCTCCGCCCAACCATGTCACCAGACCTTCTGCGCAGTCACAACCCAATCTGCATGAGGTCATCTGTCGAATATGCAAAGAATCCACCCAATCCGCGGATGACGTGGAGGTGGATTCTTCTGGACGATTAATTGCGCCTTGTCTGTGTGATGGAGCTTTGAAATATGTCCACGAGAGGTGCATTCAACGGTGGGTTGAAGAAAATCGGTCCAAGCATTGCGAAAACTGCGGATTCGAATATGCAACAAAGCGGATTATTGAGGTGAGGTTCCGAAGTGTAAGAAATTCCCCTAAGCATCTCCAAGTAAATGACCGCTGAATTCACCCATCAGGCTATCAATGACAAGGATTGTCTACGTCTTAATAGTCTATGCCACACGACTCCATTCTGGTTAGATTGAATGATTAATTATGCTCATTGAAACCTTCTTGAATTTGTCCGCGCTTTTATCCATTTAATGCGTTGTCAAACCCCGACCACCCATTCATGAGAAGACATACGCGCAATGTCAGCAGACTGCCATAAATGACGTATGACAATCGTTTGCTTTCAGTGGAAGCGTTGCCTCGTCGCCTCTGGACACCTGTCTATGCTCTTCACTTTCGAAACCACCATGCTACTCTTCACAGTCTTGGCAATTTGGTGGTTTGTTGTTGTCCCTACCTGTTATAATTTTAATGCTGTCTGGTATTTGGTGATGACCATTTTCTCCCTATATTTCTTCATGGTTTTCGTCGTTTGGGCTGCATTCTTTTGTCGACACATTGGAGACTGGTGTCAATTCAATCACAAATATGTGGTGCAAGACAACACCACCAATGAGCGAGTCGTGGAGATGCAGCAGAATGCAATGGCTTAGTAGATTCGACGAGAAGAGAAAGCAGTGCTGGGCTCTTAGACATTCTTGGTTAGCTTCGTTTGCACCCGAAATTGTGAACCAGCAGTCAATTCTACCCCTCTGTGTTAGCTAAGTCACTTCTCCTCTTTAATCTGTGTCTGTGTGTGCGTATCCACTGGAACCTCTTGGTTGTAAGTCATAAACTATTAAATATGCTGCAGCTATTGTTTGGCTATTCACATCTATAGCGTCGAGTGCGACTAGAGGGCTACGAGGCTTGAATGTGTTACTTCCCTCCCAGCATGTCACTTCCTACCATCATCCGTTCATCTATAGCATACGCAACTGCGATCGCATTTCTCGCTGCCTATGTCCATCTGTTTAATGCACATGGAGACGTCTATTCTGTTTTGACTCTCGGTGCAAACAGCGTACCAGCCAACAAGGAAAGCAGTCAAGCTTGTCACTTGAAAACTGAAAACTACGACGTGTAATTAATTCACACGGATGAGTGTTTTAGCTAACGATAGAGCAATGCAGAGAGTAAAAGAGTGACTTTGTCACTGAAAAGTGGAAGGGAGTGTCTAAGGGGTATCATTGCAGAGAAAGGATGCAGTTACCACGATTCAAAGACGTGCATATCGTAGCACAATCGTCCGCACTCTGTCATCCTCATAGGTGTGGTGCAATGTGATGCAACTCAATGCGTGATCTTGTTTATTGCTGCGTTGTTGACGCGATGAAGGAATATGGGCATTAAGAGTGTTTGCTCTCCTCTGTTTGTAAGGCGATGCTACTGATGCGAGTTAGTAGTGAATCTCGGTTAGAAGTGGCACACACGTATGTGTGTGATGGCTTGCACCAAAATGAATGGTAGAGGCCTTAGATACCAGAGCTATTGATGATATCGTAGAGCAGCTTGCACTTATTGCCTGTTTGATGAGGCATCTAGGGGAGAAGTTGATTTGCATAGGATGTTGTTTTGACCACAAGAGTAGGGTGTTGCAATGTGGAGGATTGTTGATGGGAACTGCACTTGGAAATCGCGGTGAGGTACTTCTCCTGAGGTTTCTACTCCACTCTTAAATGGTGCGCAGAGGAACGACGTTTGTGACTAGCTGAGATGGTTTTGGTGGACATGAGTTGCACGGAAGTGGTTGGGCAACTTCTAGGCAAGTAGCACCACGCTACGATTTGTAACCTTAGGATGTGAATCACGAAGGCGATAAAAGGCTGTTCATCGCGCATGATTCTGTTGGACTCTTGAGTGCAGCATCACTGCGTACGTTACGCGACGGCCTCAACGATTTGGCGAACTCTCCTTCGGACGCACAGGTGGCGTGCAACTGCATTGGTGTGGGGTCTCACGAACCTCATGGATGAAAGTAGAGTGTAATGTAAATTGCTTGCATCGCCCTCTGATTTCGCTTTTCCAACAACACTTATGAATGCTTGCAGAAGCAAGTGTAATCATGAGGATAAGATTTTGCAAGTGACACCCACGTTCGTGTGTGATTTACACGGTTGAAACGCCTCACAGATGGATTCGAGCAGCTACTGGTGGTGCGCGAGTTCATTACGCCCTCCGATATTGCATTTCTATGCCCTTGTTGTTAGTCACTTGCGACACAAATGATGAAGATTGTTAGGTGAAAGCGGGCAACCAACTGATGGAGGAGGATGGGAAGTGTCCATTGCTGATCCGAATCTCCACTCAACCCAACACTTAGCCAATGCGTTAACACCACAAATGTATGGATGGAAGAGAAAGTTATGTCCACAAATGATGCGGATGAGTGAGGGAACGTTATGATGTGGCGACGAGTAATGGCGCTGACCTTAAACGAAGGTTAGTTAGTGGGGGAAGTGCAAGTGGTGTCAGTGTAAATTGGCAAGACACAGACACCTGAAACAGGCACAGACGTTGTGACGGCAAAGAGTGCGGAAGGAGCGAATGCATAGAACCGCCAATTGCAGATTCACTGGGTCGGTTAGTGTTATTGTTTACGCATCTCTCAAGGCAACAAATAGACCCTCATCCAATGCAAGGGCCTCCATCCACCATTTCACTTTCACCTCGTCAATTTATTAATGCGCTATGCATTTTCGGCAAAGTGGAGCCCAGCACGAATGCGTCCACTAGCGGTGCTTTGATTGTGGATTGAGGCGTTTCGTGTGGGTGCAAGCGCTGCCTCATTTCCGCCCAATAGCTGTGCACAGTGTTCATCTATTGAAGTGAACAGCAAATTAATTGCCTCATAACCTTTTCAGAGGTTAAGTAGGTATTGAACGATGACAATCGCACTTGTTAGATGCTAGATGTTTGTACGTGCTGGGCAATGCCTCGGACTATTGTTGGGAGGGTGAGTGGAGGAGTTGAAGTAAGAGGTTGGCGTCATGAGCAGGGTATTTCCATGTGTTTGCCACGTAGTCCAGCTAATCCGTCATTGATGTAGTAAGGAAATGGGGCTACAAATTAGGCAATCTATTGCATGGTTACAGAGTTGTTGGAGCAGGGGATAGCAGATGCACAGTGATGAGGCCGGAAAGCAGCGTGTTGCTGATATTAAAGCACAACCAACACACCATTTACTTGAGTAAGTGGCGGTGCCTAAGTGGTGCATTTTCAGTAGTGTGCTTGGAATTGGAGTTAGGCGTGAAATGTTGGATGAATGGGAAAGTGCAACTCCTCAGGAGGAAACCATTTGGCATGGAAGTGAAGCTAGCAGCACAACAATGACATGCCATGTGATTTGTTTCATAACTTCTTCTATGAATTAATGTAGCGGACTAAAGCATTTATCGTATTTTGCTCGAAGAGAGTAACATGAAATTGTGGTGGGTAGAAGTGTGCACGTTGCTAATTGGACATCGGTGGGATTGTGGTCGATCATTTGCACACTTCAGTTTGGACTTCATTTGGCAGTTTCGTGATGAACTCAAGGTAACTTTGGCTCGTGAGCATTGAAGATTAAACATTTGGACGAGTAGGAGGGAAGATAGCTTACAATCCAGTCATCACGCTACTACAAGTGCTTGACCCCATCCACTTTCTCAACCACCGTCTTTCTTTGTGGAACTGATGGTTTGGCATAGGAGGATGGGGCCAGAGGTATGCCCGTGCAAGGTGGCAAAGAGGTTATTCAATTTGGAGTCGTCGAAAGAGGTAAACGGATTGTAGCATTTCAATAGTGCGAAACACGAGGCGATGTTTCTAATGTCAACGAGGGAGTCCGGTGCTACCACCAAACTCTCGGCTACATAGTGAAGAGTTGGGTTGCACAACCAGGACGAGTGGTCTCCTCAGTCTACGTGCGTGCGTTCGCCAACCCTTTGGCCGGTAGCCACTGGGTCTGAGGGCGTGTCGGGTTGAGGTCTGAGTTTGGGATGGGCTCGAACTTGAATGCATCCATGTCACTCGGTCCACTCAGTCACCTTTACTCACCAGTGGCCGATTGACTGACACTAGACCTCGAGTAGGTGCCATCGCACTAAGTGTGTCGCTAATGCAATAACCAGCCAATCAGGCGCCAGTGTCCGTGTAATGGTGCGACTCCTACTACGTTCTCTAAAGTAAGTAGTCAGGAGGACAAAAACCACCTTCATGTTGGATGATTTGTCTGTCCACACTCTTCTTTACCGTAAATGGTGGCATTGCCATCAGACTGCGTGGCCTAGTGTACCCATAGGGATGAACCCATTTCGGTGTAGATGAGAGAAGACTAAAACGCCAAGATGTGTATTTATAATTTAAGAAAATTTAACAGAACTTGAAAGCCTTATTATTAATTGAAAACAGACGATTGTAGAAGTGGCAATTGCCAGGATTGTGGAGAAAATTTGCGCAAGCACTAGAGCCATGGAAGTTATTCGGGTTACAGTGACACCGCACCCGATTCCGTTTTCTTGGCGATTGCAGCAGCAGTAGACTCTCCTTCCTCTTCTATCCAAAACAATTAATTATTTCCATGATATCCTTTAATGTCTGCATGTGAATTAATTTTCAATTGCGTACAATGTGGCGTTTACGACTGTCTTCTTAGATGCGTCTGTTCCACTATCAGTGCATGAATGCATGATAGGGAAAAGTGGGAATGATCCCTCGGAATCATATTACCAGTGGGGAAAGGTAACAGTTGCTAGCTTTTTCTCTTTAAATCGAGTTGGCTTTGAATGATGTTTGAGCAATTAACAAAACAAGTAGAAAGGACTCACCTTCGTCAGAACTCAATGTAGTTGCTCTCACTTCGCGGCTGGGAGTACTAGTGATGACACTTTCTTCATCATCCTCCAATTCAATGTGTGAACTAACACGGGCTCTAACGGTTTGCCCTGGACTCAAGCCCTCAAATGTGTAGTTTTCCCTTGAAGAAACAGTGATCATTGATTGTCGCTTATTATTGAGACGCCAAGATATTAGGTAGCTAAGAATATGTCCGCCGGGTTGAGGTGGCCGATCCCACGACATGTACACTCTGTGAGAGTCGAGTGGTTTCATTTTTACATTCCGGGGAGCGGTAGGATCTGCGCAAACCAAAACGCATGACTGTGTCATTTGTGAGTTAGAAAGGACGATGAGACCTCATTTGTCCCAGCGGAGATGGATACGAAATGGTGAAGCAAAATGCATAAAAGGTGGCAGAAAAAATGTCATGAGTGTCTGTTTCTTTGTCTGCATTTGAGATCGTGGCAGAGGTTATGCAAATGAGCATGTGAAATAATTGTAGCAGCAAGAAATGGGTACCGTTGGTGAGCTATTTGATGAAAGCTAGTAAATTGTCGATAATTTGTCAGTATTCGATGATAGGTGAATAAGGAACTCGCCTCCTTTGAAAGGTGGTGTTGTTACGCTTGCCTCTTCGCTGCGAAACTAACGGAAACATGGTCACCCGACCGAGTTTTTACACTAACACCGGCCCTGATGGTTTATTCCGGTTTCAAGTTTGTGAATGTGTATTTTTCAACCGCGGAGAGAAAGATAACGGGTTGCCACTGATTGTCGACAGTCCACGAGATTTGGTATCCCTCAATATCTCCAGCGGGTCGCGGTGGCGGATACCAGGTCATGATCACCATGAAGGAGTCGATTGCCTCAAGTTGCACATTCTGAGGAACTGTCGGATCTGCACAATTAGAAAGGCATCATTTTGCCATAATTTGGGTGGTGAGGAAGGGAAGCAAGCTAAACGCATCAAGGTGGCCGCTTTATTAGACGCATTTGTTCTACTGAATGTGGTCAAAATCATGCATAAGATGGCGGAATAATCCTGCAGAATTGCCTCATTAGTCTGTAATGGCTACGTTGATTGTCTTTTTGATGAAAACCGATAAAAGTTAAGTAATCGTTTAGCATTAATTGAAAAAAATAGAGGGAACTCACTTCCTCTAAAAGGTGGTGTAGTTAATTTCAATGCCTTGCCGCGTAAAGTAACAAATGTGTATTCTTCTCCATCGCCCTCTATAATGTATGCACTGAGACGAGCTGTGATGTTTTGTTTAGGCCGTAGATTTTTGAATATGTACTACTCAACTGGAGGGATAGAGATGACATTTTGCCGCACACCATTGCGAGTCCAGGCGATTTGGTACTTAACAATACGCCCAGCTGGATGTGGTGGTGCAAACCAGGTCAGGATCGCCGTGTAAGGGTTGATTGCTTGAAGTTTCACAGCCTGAGGCGAAGTAGGATCTGCACAAGCACAAAAGCATCATCATGTCACTATTTGGAAGGAAAGGAAGGGAGGGAGGGAGGGCAGAGCAAGGAGGCTTTATATGCCCATTACACGTCCACCTGTGTCCGCATAAATGGGGCTGCCTGTGATTTGAAGGGCATTTGAGTGATTGTTAAAAGCTAAATGCTACATGCGCAATGATGACTGCTGTATTGGATACATTTGTTCTACCGAGTGTGGTTGACGTCATGCAGAGAATGGTGCGAATAATTCTATGGAATAACTTCAGTGGTGTGAAATGGATGTCGTTGTTGGCTTTTTAAAAATCTAGCCAATTTTAGACAGTAGCTCAGCATGCGATAGAACAAGTAGGAAGGACTCACCGTTGTCAAAATGTGGTGTAGTTGCTTTATAGTAGGGGCTGAATGGATTTAACTTATGACGCCAAAACTTGTCGAATGTAAGAGTGTCTGTACTAACAGCGGCCATAACAGTTTGTCCTGCTTTTAAATTTGTGAAGGTGTAGTTTGAAACCGGTGGGAGGTTGATTAGAGTCTGCACCTCACCGTCGAGTCTCCAACTTATGAGGCATTTGAGAATACGCACATTGGAAGTCGTGGGCAGATCCCACGTCATGAGCACCCTGCTAGGGTCGATTGCCTTAAGTTTCACATTGGTGGGAGTAGCAGGATCTGCAGAGAAAGAAATAAAACAGGGGGGTGATGAAGCCTGATTAGTCCCAGTGGTCTTCCACGTGTCACCGTATGAAAAAGAATGGACTTGCATCGGTCAAGCGCTAAGGCGGATGAAAGAATATCGGTTGCTGAATGCACAAAATATGCCCACAGGGAATTGGGAAGAAGACAAATCTGCATGTAGTACTTTACGCGCCGAAGGATCAAGCAGCGGGCTAAAGGCATCAGGCAGGGCAGGAGCCTTCATCACTTCATCAGTGTGTTGCAGCATTGACTTTTAGTCTGAGGAGAGTCAAGAGCATCTGCGTCCTTGGTTTGACAAAGAACTGCTCCACTGTATTAAATGACCCAATTTGTGTCACTCTATATACATGCTGGACTCGAGATACCGTCAATATCACATCCACATCCCTTACTTCGTCGCAAATCATAAATTATGATGGTTTCGATGAACCAGTCCTTCTCTTTTTACACATGTACACAAAACCAGTGGTTTCAAAGGCAAACCAAGGTAGGCAGATTAATATTTATCACAAAGCATACGCGATTGTAAAGACACCAGCAAGATGCGTAGGAAAGTCGAGAAGAGAGATGAGCAGCAGGCAAGACAGAAACGAATGAATGAATCTACTTAGCCGTGACTAAGGAAGGGGTTTGACTGTGCTGCGATCTAAGCGCTGTGCTTGCCCAATCCACTAAATAAACAAACAGCTCACATGTCAAATGCTTCTACAGGTGTGACAACCAGAGTAAAGCATACGAAGGCAACTTACCAACTGCTACTGTGAATGCCACCTGCAAGATAGAAGTTGCCAACACAACGAGGCAGAGTGGAAGAGATATCTTCAACCTGGAAAAGGGCCGCAATCACAACTTCCACGAGGCGTGCTTATATAGACGTTGAGAAGCAATGTAGGCCTATGAAAATACTCGCCCTTGACCTACAAGGCAAAATGTACTTTCATACGCGCACTGTGACGCCATGCACCATTGAGTCGCATGGGCGATTGCTCTGGTGGCTGGGTGAACACGCGAGAATATTGTGCAAGTTTAGAGGTCACCGAGAGAATGCGTGCAAGAGCTAACACGGACGCCTATGCCATAGACCAACACGTAGGTGCAGGCGCATCAGCTCCTCACCCGTGTCGACAGCGTGTTGCAACCCTAATTCTCCTCACGGTTGACCGTCTCAAAAGCACTCACTTGGAAACACGTACATCACTAAATAAATTGTTGTTGAAAAAAGAGCTTGTTGGAGGCACGTAAAATAACTCTATTACTTACAAGCCCAACTCAAATGTTAACAATGTTGGCCCACTCGAACAGCCGCCAATTGTCCTTCATTTCGCACAACTTAAATTGTCGTTTGTAAAGTTTTAGCGAGTTTAAGATGTGTCATTGAATCAGCACTAAGGAAGACATGAGGAGGAGGAGGAGGAGCTGAAGCTCGTTCCGAATCAGCAATACTCACTTTGAATTCACGAATGCCAACGATGGAGCAAAGCTTTGGTCCACAGGTGCAAACCAACCTGTAACACTTTGTTTGTTAGGGCCGCCAGTGTCAATTTCGGTGAGGGTCACGTGGGTGGCCATATCGGCCTAGCCGCGTAGGCTGGTCTGCAGGACATGCCAGCAGCTCCATCCCCTCTGTCTATTGAATGTATGCACGTTCAGCCCCAGTATAATGCCTCCTTTAGCCTTCGAGGGAGTCTCGGCACGCTACAAACCCGCACACTTCTACATGCCTCAATCCTCCATCCATCAGTCCAGTCAAAGGCCAATTGTGCTCTCATTCGTGACAACTACAGCAAACATTACCTTTGGTGCACATTTCTAGCGTGCATCATCAAGCAGATTACGCAGTGTGCCATTATCATGTTGCCAGGCTCATTTTCATGTCAAATGGAACTTCATGGAGAGTCGTCTTTCTGCTCTCATTCTACATTTACATTTAACGCATTAATTTATACCTGCTGCCTGCTCCACTGAGGTGTACTTTTGCTGTTTGGGTCTCGTTGCTTTCTCATTCAATCCGCACGCAGCTCATGATCGCTCGTCGACCAACTCCGTTGCTGTGAATGTAAGCAGCTTTTGCTTCGCCTCCCCTCCCGTTTGTCACACCTGCTATTAGGAAGGTAGGAGGTTTTAGACTTCTTCATCACACTCACACTGAGGCTATGTGGTAGCGGAACCGAAGCACTCAAAATGCGAGCACAAAGGAGTCCACAGAGCCACCGTGCTCGTCCACAACCAGGTTGATGTTGCCCACCCGCCCGCCTCCCACCTCCCACATTCAAGGTCACTTCCAACTGACATTATTTGTGGCCACTATCACTCGCCATTTTATGGTGACTGTGGATCACGCAGCCAACGCATTGGAACATCTTGCTCATCCAATTCAACTGTTATATTAGCTGCCTGGATTGCAGTGATGAGGATTGTGTAGGAGAGAAGTTCAGTGCTCAAAGCCTACGTCAACATCAACATTAACTCAGTGGGGCACAACGCTCATGAGGTACCTTTCAAAACGCACTACAATCTGCTTGTATCATGGCCAACGTCAAATCTCTTTCCCACTAGGCAGTGCATTGACCACTCACCAATTCCCACTCGTGCCATTCACTGACCAATGTAGAGCTCAAGTCGGCAGCCAACACCACATACATGTTACAATGGAAGAAGAACTGAAAGGGTTGCATGAAGACAGGAGATGGTGGAGAATAATATTGTGCAAGTGTAGATGCCACGGGGTGAAAGTGTGGAAATGCCCACCTGGAGTCTTGCGCCATGGGCTGCCACGTGGATGCAGGTGCATTAGCCATGATCTGTGTCGTCAGCGTGTTGCAACCCCAAATCTCCGTACGCTTGACCGCCTCAAAAGCACTCACCCGGAAACACATGTACCTCTGAATAAATTGTTGTTGACTAAAGTACTTGTTAGCGGGCGCGTAAAATGACTTGATTACTTCAAAGCGCAACTCAAATGAGAAGAGTGTTTGCTCGCAGGTATCGAATGGCTGCGAGGCGAAATTGAGGTTTGGGCAAATGGCTTGGGAGTGAGGGGATGAAAAGTTCACTAGTGAAGCAGTGTATTCGAGTCGCTCGCAACCATCAGGTGCTTATAATGCACAGATGGTTCTGTGTTTATATTGCGACTTTAGAGTTACCGCGAACTCCTTAAAATGCACAGCAGATATGGTAAGGGTCTTCCACGCATTTTAAAAATCCACCTCTACTTCGAATTTCGCGCATTCACAGTTTTGGCGCTTTGGTGTTTTGACTTCACCTTTTCCTATTCCACGGTCCTCATTCCTTCGACTTCTTCGTCTTCGGCTTTATGTGTGGTGGCAAGTGAGCGAACGGAGTGAGGCGGTGATGTGCCTTATTTTGCATATTAGCTTGCGCGTTTAAGCATTTCGATGCCAAATTGTTTCCCCCTCGGTCCCCAAACCGATTGTCCATGTCATCAGTCTGTGATTTATGTCATTTGTAGCAATTTCTTGTTGCACCTGTGTCATGAATAAGGCTCCCAAATTTTTTCATTTGAGCGGCCGGATTATCTCATTTCGTACATTTAAGCAGCAGTGGCGTTGAGGAGGTCTCGCAAGAGTTCTAATCCGCATTTACAAAGAGATTTGTTATTGCACGAGTTGATAACCGACAAATATGACTTTGTTTACCTGTTTAAGTCAATTCTTGCAAATGGGGATGATTGGCTCTGGTCCGATGAATACCATTCCACGACACACATTGTCGTCTATCACTAACTGCTTTGGTCCGCTGCATGCTTTGATACAAAGAGCATTCAAAACATGAGTCGTTTGAATGCGCATCAGGTTGGCAAATCTGCCTTTGTGTCTGGTAAAGCGGACACAGAGCAATTCGATTCCACTAAGCCAAGGTGTCCACCCAACCGACGGAGTGAGTTGTGGATGCCCGCGAACCTGCCTACCTGTCTACTCAAATGACATGAGTGAAGCATTTTTGAATGCGCTCTACTTGACTCGTTGGAAGGCAAGGCAGAATGCGACGATGACGACGACGACGACGACTGCCATTGCTACTTAAGGGTTGCTGTATTGCGAGGAGAAATCCAGTCGTTGAGTTGAGGCAAACTAGAGCGAGCACAGCCTTGCATTTGAAGGAATGAGGCTTGAACGCTGAGAGTGGACGGCATCCCAATATGAGCGTCCTTATATATGTAGCTGTGCTTGCAGTGGGAAGCTGGTTTTGCCATTTGAACTGCGACTACGTCCACCCAGGCAAAGGTTGAGCAACTCATGTCAACCGATCCGCCACCATCATTAAAAATAGGCAAAAATGACTTGCGATGAGTCGTTTTGAAGGGAATCCAATTAACTTGGTGGAGTGGCATGGTTGGACAAGAGAGTGTTTCTGTCACTCTGCACAGACCGCACTTCCACTTAGTGATTTAATGTAAAATAGACTTTTGCATTCCCCTTGCTTCACACGTTTAATTAATGTCCGCTATTCCTTAAAAATTCATTTTATCAACATTGACTTGGGTGCATTTAGGTAAGCGGTGCTCCGTCTTCTCAAAAATCGTTAAAGCTCTTCACTTATGTTCGATGCTGCAGTCGAGACTCGTGGAGTGGGCAGTAGTGCTGCAAAGCACTGAGAGCATCCACTTGCGGTTGAGGGTATAAGTGAGACGGAGAGTGAAAGGCGATTTTGTAGGCAACAATTTAAGACTGAAATCAATCTTTTCTTGGTCATCGCTTCCAAAACGTCCTTAAGTTGCGGTAACACTTCTTCAGTGGAATTCCATAGCTATCGCTAAATGCAAAGCCACTTCCCACAAAAACGAGTTTAAGTGAATTAAGGCCTTTGGTGTCGCCCAAATGCGTCCGAATTGACCACATCAGTAGCTCACCTGTAGACCAGCACAATCTTAAGTAGATGAGTTTAGTGTTGAGCAAGTCAGGTAGATTTATCAGTCGAATAAATTGTGCTGGCTCGAAAAGAGAGCTACACGGAATGTGAAGAAATAGAATTGAGTGGCAGCTTGGACGCACTCCTATCATATATTAGCCCCACAAGGTGCAAGTCAGTAGCATGTGCACAGCTGCGGCTAAACTAGTAGCAAATAGTCGTAGGCTTCCTCCATAGTAGCAAAATTAAGGAAAAGAAGTAAGGAGAAGAAGTCGGTTTCGCGCAACTGCCTAATTATTTGACCTGATTATTCAGTGCCTGATCAATTCACATTTAAAATATATAAATGCACGAGTCTTGTCATTTCAAAATATTTATAATCAGAGAAAGCACTAGTTTATCAGGCACGATCCACCGCCGTAAGAATCGCATGATAGATCAGTAGCAAACCGGATGACTCGTTTTCAACCAAAGTCCTCAATACAAATATCACAAAAATTTTTGCATTAATGCACACCATTTAAAGATTAGCTTTTGTTAATAAAGCCTAATTTTGCTCTGAGTTTGTTTGAGTAAGCACTTTCCTGTGGGTCGTCTGGATCACCATCGGTTGGCTGCAGGTTGCAGACTTTCTTGTGGTGAAGATTGCAGGTTTGGGATGCGCTTTAGGTAAGCATTTGCTGTGAAGTCTTATGGCTAATAAGTTTCATGCTGAGAACTGAGATGACTCTGAGGGTAGCGCAAAGAGAATTTGCGAATATGATAGAGTGATGTGCCGTCATGAGTGCAAATTGCGCTCTGCATGTGGTGTTATCGACGAGTCTAAAACTTCCTAAAATATGCATAGTTTATGCGTGATATTTCGTCTTGCCACTACGGATAAACGTGTCTTTCGCCTTGCAACTTGATACCTGTTGTATGCTGAAAAGGCGCATTCGTTGCAGCATTTTGTAATGATTGTCCTAGTAATGGTCCCCACCTTTTGCTCTTTATATTTGGCAACATTGGTTTCATTGCTGGTCCGTGGATCCAATTCTTGCCAATGTGTTGCAGAACATTCTGTGTGGTTTGTGACGGAGAGGCTGGCAAGAATGTAAACGGTTTGTTCCTCATTTGAGGGGAAACGCGTGCACTATTTGACTCGAACGGTAGTGCAGACCAAACCATGAGCAATCTTGTTATGCGTTCCTCACACTTTCTGCTCGCATCGCGGTTTTACGACTGCAGTACTTGGTGTGGTCACGCCTGTCAATTGGAAGGACGCTGATGGGCGTGACGGAGACTTCGGTACGTGAGGCTAGGCGTTGATGCACTTCATAATGCATTCCTCGTTGATGGTATCTGTTTACAGCAGATTGTGACTGCTCTTGTATTATTTAATAGGGAATAATGCGTTGTTGGAACGGCCGCCTTATTATTATCTTGCAGTTGCTTTGACGATAGGTGCATAAAGCTCAGTTGAGCAGGTAGGTAGATGAGGTTCTGCGAAGAGGAAGTGCTTTGTGGGTTGAAATGGTCGGTGGTGTTGGATGATTCTGCGTGGGATGCTTTATGTGGCTGTAATGGGGAATGAGTAGTCTTGAAGGTGATTGGGATTTGCTGGTTGCTTGACAATGGAGTTAAGTGAATACCACGCTATTTCCTTTTGGCAGACGTCTGAGGTGGAGGAGGAAGAAGAAGGAAGATGGTCACGAGATGCATCCTCTATCTTCATTCGTTTTCATATTCGACGTTGCGTTGCAAGCGAAGAAGGGTTGCATTGATGGAATACGTTGCTGATTGTCTCCTCAATCTCATGATTACGCTAGTGTGCGATGTGATGCAAACGAGGAGGTGGGTGAGTCACCCCTAACTGACGCTTAATGCTATGTTGTGATTAGTTGTGATGGCTAATCTGTGGCTGAGTGTGGAATGCCATTCAGTAGTTGGAAGTAGATGTGTGCGTGCTTGGAGCTCAACATCTGTGTGGACCAATCGGCGCGACAGAAGTGGAAGAAATGAGAGGAGGGATGTTTGAGTATGCTCCCTTAACTGTCTGGCCTCAGATAGGTAGCTTTTGGTGGCGTTGAGTGGAGGAGTGCGTGAGCACATGGAAGGGTCTCGCAAACTGGTACATTCACACCGCTTGCGTCAGTTTGGTTGGCATTGTGACAGCAAATGCTTGTGCATTTTCAACAGAATGTTCCGTTTGCAATTACTTGTGGCTGTTTTGCAGTGGTATTGTCTCACGTATAGTTGTGTGTTGGTGGAAGGTTTGTCTTATGATTTGTCTGTTGCTCTGACAACCGAAATTGCTTGTTGGGCATGAGATGAAGCCAGTGTGGTGGGTAGTTGGATAGATTTGTAAGAGGAGTGAATGCTTAGCGAAGTTGGAGTAGTCGATGCTGGCAGTGTTAATTAGTGCGTAGTATGTTGGGCGACAGTGGACTTTCTGCTTGGCAGAGTTTGCATGGTTATGAGTTGGGATGGGCTGAATGATTTGGATGTGCAATGGTGAGTTTTGTGGATCACTGAGTTGTGATGGTTGATTGAATGTATTTTGCCGATTTAGCGTTGAAGAGGAAGAACGGCGATGGCGCGGAGAGAAGGGGATGAGAAGAGGTGGATTCACCACCACCACCAACACCACCACCACCTTCCTTCATTGGGTGGATGCGGGCGGAGTGGCATTGGGAATACCTCCCTCCCACACATTTACCACTTCTGTGTCTCTCCATCTACTGCGTCGGTGGATTGGGAATGCTCAATGGTTATGGTTTCCGTCTTTGCCGGATGTGCGGTAATTGCGGTGTGAATCTTCGAGTGACGTGGATGTGGATGCCTGTGGACGAATGATTGCGTGCCATCCGTCCTGCGGGAGTATAAACTATGGTCGTGGGAAGTGTATTCGACGTTGGATTGAAATGGATTAGTGTGGGAAGTGTGAGATGCGAGGCTGTGAAGAGGGAGGAGGAGCATCAACCACATTGGAATAACGGTCCATCGGAGGAGAGTGCTTGCAGAAGGGTGTGTGCAATGTCCGTGGTGGCTGGTTGCGTCGATGTGGGATGTATTCACTCCATCACTGATGCTGTGTCAATCCGTTTCAAAGTGAACGGTGCATTTTTTCCTGTTCACGCATTTCTGGTGATTCATAGCATATGAGTCAATGCCTGACTTGTCTGTGGATTAATCGTGGTGCTCTGCTTCGCATCTGCCGAATGTTTTACCACGTGGAGGCGAAGGTGAGTTACTTTGTGCAAATTAGTCGTTGAATTGGTTGCACATTGTTTTCATTGTCTCATTTGAAAAGTAGTTGCATAGTTAGTGATGGTCATTTGTGGACTGCTTCGCTTGCTGTGCCATGGCAGTATGAATGCTGCATGTCAACGTTCTGCAATCAAAGTCATCTTTTCCTCTTTCTGAGTGTGTGAAGGTGTGGGAACTTGACAATTGCAAATGTAAAATAATGAAATTGTTTGCAAATATGTTCTGGTTCTTTGATTCCACAGGAGTATGTAAGGCTAAGGAGGTGGGAGGTTTGAGAGGGCTTTTTCCTACGAAGTGTCTGATGGCTTGGTGTTAATGTTCAGCACTTTCCACCTATGCAGCATTTCTGTACCCTAGTTCTCTGGAATTGTAATTATGGATAAATGGATGGATGGATGGATGGATCGGCGAATGCGGGTTAGGCAGATGGGTGTGAGTTGGGAAGGAGGCGCATGGCAAAAGTACGAGCGCATTATCAAACCGCGCCTAAAGCAGAGAATCCTGTTCTTCCTTTGAGGTAGTAGCAATGCTACGTTCGTGTTTATCTTTGAGAGTAAGTTCGGCATTTCTTGGGATCATTCAGTGGTCACTAAGTATGGAGGTGCGTGAATCCGAGATGGGCGTTTGCATTTGGGATAGTTATTGGGCTATCAAAAGTAGCGCATGGAATGTATTGGCCGATCCTAATTGGATAAATGTTTCCAAAGAACGTCTCATTGTAGAAAAGTGCTATGCCTGAGTTGGGATTTGCTTGACTGAGTGGATTGGTGTAGGTATTTAGGCGTCCGAATTCACGTATGTCATTATTCGTAAGCATAGTTTTAGCGCAGCTTTGAGGTGCAGACAGACATCGAAAAGTCTATCGAGGGAAAGCGCAACGTAAACTTATCTGAGATGCTCTTGTGATGCATGCAAACCCGTTGGGTTTTGTTAGTCGTAGACCTTTTGAAATTGTTAAATACTAAAGCAATATTGTAAGAAACACTCAAATGAAGGCGTAGGTGTTTGCAGTTGTTGAAGCTAAAATCTATTTTCGAGCGCTTGCCTTTTACCTTGATCATGTTTGTCCAGCTACGTTGACTGTTACTTGCCAATCGTTGCGCATATTTATTTTGATGTTGTGCATGTTTGAAGAGTTGGAGAATCTGGAAGACATTCGTAGAAATAAGGATAGGGTAGGAGATATCGTGGTATCATTTGAAGTAATTGTGAACGCGCATGCATGTTATGCAAATATGTAGCCTTTGGCGAGAGGAAGTCGGGACGGCAGGTGGCTCATGCACTACCCTGCCTTGTGCCTCGCCACTCCCCATCACAGAGCAAAGTAGAGCATGACCGTCCTCTTTCAATGGCGCCAGTGTTCTCGTAGATTTACACATGGCATTTAGTGGTCCGAAAGTTGGCGGCATTTGGAAGCACGTGGTCACTCATTAGCAAAGGCTCGAGTTCACTTATGGAGACAAATCGGAATTGGATCATTCCTTCATGCATGCGCTCAGGCTAAATCAGAATGCACCTTCTTGGTTAGTTGATGATGTTGAGTAATGCGAGAGGAAGAGGGCGAAGAGGAATGAGAAGGCATTGTACAATGGTTGGAGGCAAGTGAATGCAGCAATCGAAGTGCACATTTGTGTAGGCCGACCGGGATGTAGAAGAGAGCAGAAAAGGCGTGGGTTGATTGCGGCGTAGAGCCTTGACAATCTGGACTGAACTTGGGAAATGACAATTTCGATGGTTACTTCTGCATGCCCTGTTGCGTCGGTGTGCGATGTAAGAGCTGAAGGGAGTCCTGTTAGTGGATGATACCTACACACAGCTTAAAGGCGGTCTGCTTGACACACAAGGTGGTGGATGTTTGTGCAATTTGTGAGGAGATGCAGTCTGCAATTGCTTTTGACCACTTTCCTGTGATACTTTCCATACATTATGTTGTCCAGTTGGCAGGAGTCACCTCATGACTTGCCGATTGAAGTAGGAAGAGATTGGCAGCATTGAACGGTGCATAGTGTTTGGTGTGGTGGGCGGACGAATGCGTTACAGACCTGAAGTAGTCGATGAAGTCGACGTTTGCCAAGGTACAGCAATGCAAGCCGCAGTCGGTCACCCACACCGCTTAGATTTGCGCATTTGGAATGAGAAGCTGTGGGGGTATTTGGAATGCATGGTGAAGAAGTTGGTGTGTGAATTAGATTTGATGGATGATGGACACGGGATGTAACTGAGTTAATCTACGTGTTAACCAAACGAAGCGATGGAAATGCTGGAGGCACTAAGTGTGCCACCGCTTTTAGTCTTGAGTTAAGTTGCCTATTTGTTGAATCAGCTACGATAGCGGTCTGAATTGCATGGGAGGGTTGATGCCTGTGTGGTGGAGGTTTGGAGTAAGTCCACGAAAAGCGGTGCTTGTCAATGTGGATTTGAGATGCTGAAATATGTAAGTCGCAATGCGGTGAGTCTATGAAACGTGTGGAAGATCTTGCTAGTTGCTTTGCCAGTGGATTTTGTATCCACTTGCCTTGACGTTAACCACGTATCATTTAGGCATGAATTTCTCCTTCCATTCATTGAAGGAAAGCAAGGCGATGATGCAACTCAATGCGTGATCCTGTTTGATGCTGCATTATTGACGCGTTGAAGGAGACTGTGTGAGTGCGATGAAAGAAAATAAGCATGAGAAGTGTTTGCTCTCCCCTGTTTGTGAGGCGATGCTACTGATGCGAGTTAGTAGTGAATCTCGGTTAGAAGTGACGCACACATATGCGCCTCACAGATAGATTTGAGCAGCTACTAATGGTGCATAATTTCATTAGGCTCTCCAATATCCGAAGGTGAAGTTTCTCATGTAGACGAGAGCGTTTGATGCCACCACCAAACTCCCGGCCACATAGTGAAGAGTTAGGTTGCACAACCAGGACGAGTGGTCTCCTCAGTCTACGTGCGTGCGTTCGCCAACCCTTTGGCCAGTGGCCACTGGGTCTGGGTGCGTGTCGCGTTGAGGTCTGGGGTTGAGGTCTGAGGTTGGGATGGGCTCGATCTTGAATGCATCCATGTCACTGGGTCCACGCAGTCACGTCCACCCACCAGTGACCAATTGACTCACACTGCACCTCGAATAGGTGCCATCGCACTAAGTGTGTCGCTAATGCAATAACCAGCCAATCAGGCGCCAGTGTCCGAGTAATGGTGCGACTCCTACTACGTTCTCCAAAGTAAGTAGTCAGGAGGACACAAGCCTCCTCTGTGTTGGATGACTTGTCTGTCCACACTCCTTTCTACCGTAAATGGTGGCATTGCCATCAGACTGCGTGGCCTAGTGTAGCCATAGGGATGAACCCATTTCAGTGTGGATGAGAGAAGACTGAAACGCCAAGATGTGTATTTATCATGTAAGAAATGTTAACAGAACTTGAAAGCTGTATTAGTGTGAAGTGAGAACAGACGATCGTAGAATTGACCATTGTCAGTATTGTGGAGAAGCATCGCGCAGGCACTAGAGCCACGAAGGCGATTAGGCTTTCGGTGACGAAGCAACCGATCCCGTAGTCGCGGCGATTGAAGTGGTAGTGGACCCTTCCTTCTTGTCTATCCAAAACAACAAATCC
Source organism: Taenia hydatigena (assembly GCA_036345935.2). Classification (NCBI taxonomy): domain Eukaryota; kingdom Metazoa; phylum Platyhelminthes; class Cestoda; order Cyclophyllidea; family Taeniidae; genus Taenia; species Taenia hydatigena. The sequence goes on from JADWOT020000004.1 coordinate 1,539,789, forward strand.
CCTCCATCATACTCTTCAATATCCACATGTGAATTGAATCTTAATCGTGTGCAATGTGGCCTTCACGACCGCCTCATTAGGTGTGCCTGCTACACTGCTAGACTGTGTGTGACAGGGAACGCATGGTAGGGAGAACAGGGCATGGTCGTGCGGTACTATGCTGGTAGCAAGAAACGGGAGGTGTTGCTAGCTTTATCGGTGAAGTCGAGGTAGATTAAAGTGGTGAGGACTCACCTTCTTTAGGAGACCGTGTGGTTGCTCGTAATTCTTGGCTGCAGTTACAATCATAGCTGCCTCCTTTAATGCGCGGTGCAGAGCATGCACAAATACGGGTTGCAACAGTGTCTCCTGCTTGTAAACCTCTAAAAGTGTGAGTTTCAGGTGAATAAACAATGGCAGATCGCCGTTGTACATTGTTGACACTCCAAAGTAGTTGGTAGTGGAGAACGCGTTTCTTGGGTAGGGGTGGCGGATCCCACCACACTTGCACACTCTGAGCGTCGATCGCTTTAATTTGCACATTGCGGGGAGCCGCAGGATCTGCACAAATGAAAACGCATGACTGTGTCATTTGTGGGGTTGAGGGGACCGAGAAAACTCATTTGTGCCAGTGTCCACGCACATGCCTCCATGAGGATGGCGATGGACGTGAAATGGTCAAGCAAATGCATCACAGTTGACTGGATTATCACGAGCGTCTGTTTTACTGTCTGTGGTTGGAATCGTGACAGAGGTAATGCAAATGAGCATGCGAAATAATTTGAGCAGTATGGAATGGGTGCCGTTGTTGGATGGTTAGATGAAATGTGGTCAATGTTAGGTAATCTGTGAGCATTCAATGATGGGGAATGAGAGACTCACCTCCTCTATAAGGTGGTGTTATTATGCTCGCTGCTTTGCTGTAGAAACTAACGACAATTTTGTGACCCAAGTGGGTTCTTGCCCTAACACGGACTGTAATGTTTCGTCGAGGCCATAAGCCTTCGAAGGTGTGGTGTTCGACGGGTGGGGCGAAGATATCCTCCTGTGGCTCATTGTCCAGTGTCCAAGCGATTTGGTATCCTACAATCTTTCCAGCGAGTTTCGGTGGCTTGCGCCACGTCGTGCGCACCACGAAGGAGTCGATTGCATGAAGTTGCACATCCTGAGGAACAGTAGGATCTGCACAAACAACGAGCATCATTGTGTCATGAATTGAAGAAGGATTGAGAAGGCGAGACGAGGTGATGAAGCACAATGCAAATGAAGATGCGTAAGATTGAATGCAAGAAAGTTGTATGCTAAATGCGTGAAGGTGGCCGTCTTATTAGGCATGTGGTCGAAATCATGCAGAGGATGACGAGAATCATCCTGTGCAATCATCCTGGTAGTCAGAGACAGGAACGTTGCTAGCATTCAGTGAAACGAGTAGAAGAAACTCACTTCCTGTAAAGGGTGGTGTAGTTACTTTCTTTTCCCTGCAATATAAATAAACCTTATGGTAAAAGCCCCACTCGTCCTCTGCAACATATTCGTCCAAGCAGACTGTAATGTTGTCATTCGGGTCCAAATTATGGAAGGTGTAGTGGTTAACTGCAGGGAGGCGGACGTAACCTTGCCACACGCCGTTACGATTCCAAGAGATCCGGTATTGAACAATAAGTCCAAGTGGTTTCTGTGGTGCATACCAGCTCAAACGCGCCGTGTAAGGGTCGATGGCTTGAAGTTCCACGTTCTGAGGCCGAGTAGGATCTGCACAAGCACAAAAGCATCATTGTGTCATTATTCGGGAGGAAAGGAAGGGAGGATGAATACATTCTGCACCTCACCCTCTCCATCGCCAAATGCTTCTGCAGATGTGACAACTAGGGCAAAGCATACGAAGGCAACTTACCACCTGCCACTGTGAATTCGGCGTGCAAGACAAATGTTGCCAACACAACGAGGCAGAGTGGAAGAGACATCTTCAACCTGCAAACGAACCGCAGTTACAACTCCCACGAGGCGTGCTTATATACACGTGGAGAAGCAATGCAGACCTATGAAAATACTCGTTCTTGACCCACTAGGTAAATTGTGATTTTCATAGGCGCACTGTGACGCCGTGCACCAATGAGTCGCATGAGCAATTGCTTTGGTGGCTGGATGAAGACGCGAGATTATTGTGCAAGTCTAGATGCCACGGGGTAAAAATGTGCAAAAGCCCACACGGACGCCTACACCATGGAGCAACACGTGGGCGCAGGTGCATCAGCCCCTCATCACCGCTATGACAGCGACTGGCAACCCCAATTCTGCGCACGCTTGACCGCCTCAAGAGCACTCACTTGGCAGCACGTGCATCACTGATTAATTTGTTGTTAACAAATGACTTGTTGGAGGCACGTAAAATGAATCTATTGCTTACAAGCACAACTCAATTGTTACCAATGGTTGCCCACTTGAATGGCATGGGGAAAGAGAATGTGGAATGAGGATGAGGAGAGAGGATGAGGAAAGAGGAAAGAGAGGGAAGATGGGGAGGGATGATGAGGATGGATGTTGACAAGGGAGGATGAAAAGGGAGGATGAGAAGGAAGGATAAGTAAGGGGGATGAAAGGGGAGGATAAGGAGAAGGGTGAAAAAGTAGGATGAGGAAGGAGGATGAGGAGGGAGGATGAGAATGCAGAATGAGGAGTTGGATTGAGAATGGAGGATAAGGAGGGTGGTTGTGAAGGGGGGATGAAGAGGGATGTTGAGAAGAGAGGATGAAAAAGGGGGATGACGAGGGCGGATGAGAAATGAGGATGAGTAGGGATGATAAGGACGAAGGATGAAGGGGACCGATGAGGACGGATGAGGAAAAGGACTGAACAGCGCATTCTACTTAGTAGATTTGCATTTCTCTGGGACCACCAGCAGATAGAGAGTCGTCTTTCCCCTTTTATCTCACTTTCACATTTTGCGCAAATTTTAACGTCTGCAATCATTTACGAATTAATTTTAGACTGCCTCCTGCTCCACCGAGGTGTGCGTTTGCTAGTTAGGTCTCGTGCACCGTTGCTTTCTCATTCAATCCTCACGCAACTCATGATCGTCCGTCCACCAACACCGTGGCTGTGAATGTAAGCAACTCTTTCTTCGCCTCCCCTCCCTTTTGCCACACCTGCTATCAGGAACGTTGGAGGTTTTAGTTCTTTTTATCATAATCAACCTGACGCTGTGTTGTAGTGAAACCAAAGCACTTGAATTGAGCGTACAATAGAGTCTACGGAGCCAACCTGCTCGTCCACGTCCAGCTTGAATTTGCCTTCCCACCTCCCACCTCCCACATTCAAGGTCACTTCCAACTGACATTATTTGTGGCCACTATCACTCGCCATTTTATGGTGACTTTGTGGACCACGCAGCCAACGCATCGAAACATCTTGCTCATCAAATTCAACTGCTATATTAGCTGCCTGGATTGCAGTGATGAGGATTGTGTAGGAGAGAAGTGCAGTACTCAAAGCCTACTTCAACATCAATGTGGACTGGGCGCACCACTACGCTCATGAGGCACCTTTCTAAACGCCCTACAATCTGCTTGTTTCGTGGCCAACGTCAAATCTCTTTCCCACTAGGCAGTGCATTGACCACTCACCAATTCCCACTCGTGCCATTCACTAACCAATGTAGAGCTCAAGTCGGCAGCTAACACCACATCCATGCTACAATGGAAGAACAACTAACAGGGATGGATGAAGACAGGAGATGGTGGAGAATAATATTGTGCAAGTGTAGATGCCACGGGGTGAATGTGTGCAAAAGCCCACACTGACGCCTACACCATTGAGCAACACGTGGGCGCAGGTGCATCAGCCCCTCATCACCGCTATGACAGCGACTGGCAACCCCAATTCTGCGCACGCTTGACCGCCTCAAGAGCACTCACTTGGCAACACGTGCATCACTGATTAATTTGTTGTTAACAAAATCACTTGTTGGAGGCACGTAAAATGACCCTCTTACTTACAAGCACAACTCAAATATTAACAATGATTGCTTACTCGAACAGTCGCCATTTGTCCTTCATTTCACACAACTTAATACGTCGTTTGTAAAGTTGCTGCGACGTTTGCTTCTTAAGTTGCCTTCTTTCTTTCTTTACAAATTAATATCGTGTTTAAGATGTGGTATTGAATAAGCACTAACGAAGACATAGAGGAGGAGGATGAAAGAGGGAGGATGAGAAGAGGGGATGAGGAGGGAGGTTGAGAAGAGAGGATGCAAAGGGGGGATGTAGAGGGAGGAGGCGAAGAAGGAGGAGTAGGAATGGGAGGAGGAGAGAGGAGAAAGGATGGAGGAGGAAGAAGGGAGTTTGCTTGCCAAGTTTGCTTGTAACATATCTGCTTGCACTGAATTGCGAATGCCTTAGCTAACGCAATTTTCATTGTGGGTAGAGTTCTTAATCCTTTGAAAAGGTCTATTGCTAGATAATCGCATTGATTTGTGATTAATTGGAGCATGGATTTCTGTGCATGATTGCAAAAAGAGCGAGATTTGTGTAAAAGCCACACATTGGTTGAAATGACTCACGGGAAATGAATGCAGGATGATGAAAGTGGCTGACACAGCCTGGACTACAGAGTGAAAGAGAGTTGACGATGAGCGAGAGGAAGACGGGATGGCAGGTGGGTCGTGCACTACCCTGTCTTGTGCCTCGCCACTCCCCGTCACAGAGAGAAGCAGACCATGACCGTCCTCTTTGAATGTCATGTGTATACCTACGAGGACACTGGCAACAATGAAAGAAGACGGTCATGGTCTGCTTCTCTCTGTGACGGGGAGTGGCGAGGCACAAGACAGGGTAGTGCACGACCCACCTGCCATCCCGTCTTCCTCTCGCTCATCGTCAACTCTCTTTCACTCTGTAGTCCAGGCTGTGTCAGCCACTTTCATCATCCTGCATTCATTTCCCGTGAGTCATTTCAACCAATGTGTGGCTTTTACACAAATCTCGCTCTTTTTGCAATCATGCACAGAAATCCATGCTCCAATTAATCACAAATCAATGCGATTATCTAGCAATAGACCTTTTCAAAGGATTAAGAACTCTACCCACAATGAAAATTGCGTTAGCTAAGGCATTCGCAATTCAGTGCAAGCAGATATGTTACAAGCAAACTTGGCAAGCAAACTCCCTTCTTCCTCCTCCATCCTTTCTCCTCTCTCCTCCTCCCATTCCTACTCCTCCTTCTTCGCCTCCTCCCTCTACATCCCCCCTTTGCATCCTCTCTTCTCAACCTCCCTCCTCATCCCCTCTTCTCATCCTCCCTCTTTCATCCTCCTCCTCTATGTCTTCGTTAGTGCTTATTCAATACCACATCTTAAACACGATATTAATTTGTAAAGAAAGAAAGAAGGCAACTTAAGAAGCAAACGTCGCAGCAACTTTACAAACGACGTATTAAGTTGTGTGAAATGAAGGACAAATGGCGACTGTTCGAGTAAGCAATCATTGTTAATATTTGAGTTGTGCTTGTAAGTAAGAGGGTCATTTTACGTGCCTCCAACAAGTGATTTTGTTAACAACAAATTAATCAGTGATGCACGTGTTGCCAAGTGAGTGCTCTTGAGGCGGTCAAGCGTGCGCAGAATTGGGGTTGCCAGTCGCTGTCATAGCGGTGATGAGGGGCTGATGCACCTGCGCCCACGTGTTGCTCAATGGTGTAGGCGTCAGTGTGGGCTTTTGCACACATTCACCCCGTGGCATCTACACTTGCACAATATTATTCTCCATCATCTCCTGTCTTCATGCAACCCTTTCAGTTGTTCTTCCATTGTAGCATGGATGTGGTGTTAGCTGCCGACTTGAGCTCTACATTGGTTAGTGAATGGCACGAGTGGGAATTGGTGAGTGGTCAATGCACTGCCTAGTGGGAAAGAGATTTGACGTTGGCCACGAAACAAGCAGATTGTAGGGCGTTTAGAAAGGTGCCTCATGAGCGTAGTGGTGCGCCCAGTCCACATTGATGTTGAAGTAGGCTTTGAGTACTGCACTTCTCTCCTACACAATCCTCATCACTGCAATCCAGGCAGCTAATATAGCAGTTGAATTTGATGAGCAAGATGTTTCGATGCGTTGGCTGCGTGGTCCACAAAGTCACCATAAAATGGCGAGTGATAGTGGCCACAAATAATGTCAGTTGGAAGTGACCTTGAATGTGGGAGGTGGGAGGTGGGAAGGCAAATTCAAGCTGGACGTGGACGAGCAGGTTGGCTCCGTAGACTCTATTGTACGCTCAATTCAAGTGCTTTGGTTTCACTACAACACAGCGTCAGGTTGATTATGATAAAAAGAACTAAAACCTCCAACGTTCCTGATAGCAGGTGTGGCAAAAGGGAGGGGAGGCGAAGAAAGAGTTGCTTACATTCACAGCCACGGTGTTGGTGGACGGACGATCATGAGTTGCGTGAGGATTGAATGAGAAAGCAACGGTGCACGAGACCTAACTAGCAAACGCACACCTCGGTGGAGCAGGAGGCAGTCTAAAATTAATTCGTAAATGATTGCAGACGTTAAAATTTGCGCAAAATGTGAAAGTGAGATAAAAGGGGAAAGACGACTCTCTATCTGCTGGTGGTCCCAGAGAAATGCAAATGTACTAAGTAGAATGCGCTGTTCAGTCCTTTTCCTCATCCGTCCTCATCGGTCCCCTTCATCCTTCGTCCTTATCATCCCTACTCATCCTCATTTCTCATCCGCCCTCGTCATCCCCCTTTTTCATCCTCTCTTCTCAACATCCCTCTTCATCCCCCCTTCACAACCACCCTCCTTATCCTCCATTCTCAATCCAACTCCTCATTCTGCATTCTCATCCTCCCTCCTCATCCTCCTTCCTCATCCTACTTTTTCACCCTTCTCCTTATCCTCCCCTTTCATCCCCCTTACTTATCCTTCCTTCTCATCCTCCCTTTTCATCCTCCCTTGTCAACATCCATCCTCATCATCCCTCCCCATCTTCCCTCTCTTTCCTCTTTCCTCATCCTCTCTCCTCATCCTCATTCCACATTCTCTTTCCCCATGCCATTCAAGTGGGCAACCATTGGTAACAATTGAGTTGTGCTTGTAAGCAATAGATTCATTTTACGTGCCTCCAACAAGTCATTTGTTAACAACAAATTAATCAGTGATGCACGTGCTGCCAAGTGAGTGCTCTTGAGGCGGTCAAGCGTGCGCAGAATTGGGGTTGCCAGTCGCTGTCATAGCGGTGATGAGGGGCTGATGCACCTGCGCCCACGTGTTGCTCCATGGTGTAGGCGTCCGTGTGGGCTTTTGCACATTTTTACCCCGTGGCATCTAGACTTGCACAATAATCTCGCGTCTTCATCCAGCCACCAAAGCAATTGCTCATGCGACTCATTGGTGCACGGCGTCACAGTGCGCCTATGAAAATCACAATTTACCTAGTGGGTCAAGAACGAGTATTTTCATAGGTCTGCATTGCTTCTCCACGTGTATATAAGCACGCCTCGTGGGAGTTGTAACTGCGGTTCGTTTGCAGGTTGAAGATGTCTCTTCCACTCTGCCTCGTTGTGTTGGCAACATTTGTCTTGCACGCCGAATTCACAGTGGCAGGTGGTAAGTTGCCTTCGTATGCTTTGCCCTAGTTGTCACATCTGCAGAAGCATTTGGCGATGGAGAGGGTGAGGTGCAGAATGTATTCATCCTCCCTTCCTTTCCTCCCGAATAATGACACAATGATGCTTTTGTGCTTGTGCAGATCCTACTCGGCCTCAGAACGTGGAACTTCAAGCCATCGACCCTTACACGGCGCGTTTGAGCTGGTATGCACCACAGAAACCACTTGGACTTATTGTTCAATACCGGATCTCTTGGAATCGTAACGGCGTGTGGCAAGGTTACGTCCGCCTCCCTGCAGTTAACCACTACACCTTCCATAATTTGGACCCGAATGACAACATTACAGTCTGCTTGGACGAATATGTTGCAGAGGACGAGTGGGGCTTTTACCATAAGGTTTATTTATATTGCAGGGAAAAGAAAGTAACTACACCACCCTTTACAGGAAGTGAGTTTCTTCTACTCGTTTCACTGAATGCTAGCAACGTTCCTGTCTCTGACTACCAGGATGATTGCACAGGATGATTCTCGTCATCCTCTGCATGATTTCGACCACATGCCTAATAAGACGGCCACCTTCACGCATTTAGCATACAACTTTCTTGCATTCAATCTTACGCATCTTCATTTGCATTGTGCTTCATCACCTCGTCTCGCCTTCTCAATCCTTCTTCAATTCATGACACAATGATGCTCGTTGTTTGTGCAGATCCTACTGTTCCTCAGGATGTGCAACTTCATGCAATCGACTCCTTCGTGGTGCGCACGACGTGGCGCAAGCCACCGAAACTCGTTGGAACTATTGTAGGATACCAAATCGCTTGGACACTGGACAATGAGCCACAGGAGGATATCTTCGCCCCACCCGTCGAACACCACACCTTCGAAGGCTTATGGCCTCGACGAAACATTACAGTCCGTGTTAGGGCAAGAACCCACTTGGGTCACAAAATTGTCGTTAGTTTCTACAGCAAAGCAGCGAGCATAATAACACCACCTTATAGAGGAGGTGAGTCTCTCATTCCCCATCATTGAATGCTCACAGATTACCTAACATTGACCACATTTCATCCAACCATCCAACAACGGCACCCATTCCATACTGCTCAAATTATTTCGCATGCTCATTTGCATTACCTCTGTCACGATTCCAACCACAGACAGTAAAACAGACGCTCGTGATAATCCAGTCAACTGTGATGCATTTGCTTGACCATTTCACGTCCATCGCCATCCTCATGGAGGCATGTGCGTGGACACTGGCACAAATGAGTTTTCTCGGTCCCCTCAACCCCACAAATGACACAGTCATGCGTTTTCATTTGTGCAGATCCTGCGGCTCCCCGCAATGTGCAAATTAAAGCGATCGACGCTCAGAGTGTGCAAGTGTGGTGGGATCCGCCACCCCTACCCAAGAAACGCGTTCTCCACTACCAACTACTTTGGAGTGTCAACAATGTACAACGGCGATCTGCCATTGTTTATTCACCTGAAACTCACACTTTTAGAGGTTTACAAGCAGGAGACACTGTTGCAACCCGTATTTGTGCATGCTCTGCACCGCGCATTAAAGGAGGCAGCTATGATTGTAACTGCAGCCAAGAATTACGAGCAACCACACGGTCTCCTAAAGAAGGTGAGTCCTCACCACTTTAATCTACCTCGACTTCACCGATAAAGCTAGCAACACCTCCCGTTTCTTGCTACCAGCATAGTACCGCACGACCATGCCCTGTTCTCCCTACCATACGTTCCCTGTCACACACAGTCTAGCAGTGTAGCAGGCACACCTAATGAGGCGGTCGTGAAGGCCACATTGCACACGATTAAGATTCAATTCACATGTGGATATTGAAGAGTATGATGGAGGGGATTTGTTGTTTTGGATAGACAAGAAGGAAGGGTCCACTACCACTTCAATCGCCGCGACTACGGGATCGGTTGCTTCGTCACCGAAAGCCTAATCGCCTTCGTGGCTCTAGTGCCTGCGCGATGCTTCTCCACAATCCTACCAATGGTCAATTCTACGATCGTCTGTTCTCACTTCACACTAATACAGCTTTCAAGTTCTGTTAACATTTCTTACATGATAAATACACATCTTGGCGTTTCAGTCTTCTCTCATCCACACTGAAATGGGTTCATCCCTATGGCTACACTAGGCCACGCAGTCTGATGGCAATGCCACCATTTACGGTAGAAAGGAGTGTGGACAGACAAATCATCCAACACAGAGGAGGCTTGTGTCCTCCTGACTACTTACTTTGGAGAACGTAGTAGGAGTCGCACCATTACTCGGACACTGGCGCCTGATTGGCTGGTTATTGCATTAGCGACACACTTAGTGCGATGGCACCTATTCGAGGTGCAGTGTGAGTCAATTGGTCACTGGTGGGTGGACGTGACTGCGTGGACCCAGTGACATAATTGCATTCAAGATCGAGCCCATCCAAACCTCAGACCTCAACGCGACACGCACCCAGACCCAGTGGCCACTGGCCAAAGGGTTGGCGAACGCACGCACGTAGACTGAGGAGACCACTCGTCCTGGTTGTGCAACCTAACTCTTCACTATGTGGCCGGGAGTTTGGTGGTGGCATCAAACGCTCTCGTCTACATGAGAAACTTCACCTTCGGATATTGGAGAGCCTAATGAAATTATGCACCATTAGTAGCTGCTCAAATCCATCTGTGAGGCGTTTTAACCCTACAATCACACTCGAGCTTGGGTGTCACTTGCAAAATCTTTTCCTCATGAATTCACTTGCTTCTGCAAACATTCATAAGCGTTGTTTGAAAAAACTAAAATCGGTAAGCCATGCAAACAACTAACATTACACTCTGCTTTCATCCATGAGGTTCGCGAGACCCCACACCAATGCACTTGCAGGCCACCTGTGCGTCCGAAGGAGAGTTCGCCAAATCGTTGAGGCCGTCGCGTAACGTACGCAGTGATGCTGCACTCAAGCGTCCAACAGAATCATGCGCGATGAACAGCCTTTTATCGCCTTCGTGATTCACATCCTAAGGTTACAAATCGTAGCGTGGTGCTACTTGCCTAGAAGTTGCCCAACCACTTCCGTGCAACTCATGTCCACCAAAACCATCTCAGCTAGTCACAAACGTCGTTCCTCTGCGCACCATTTAAGAGTGGAGTAGAAACCTCAGGAGAAGTACCTCACCGCGATTTCCAAGTGCAGTTCCCATCAACAATCCTCCACATTGCAACACCCTACTCTTGTGGTCAAAACAACATCCTATGCAAATCAACTTCTCCCCTAGATGCCTCATCAAACAGGCAATGAGCGCAAGCTGCTCTACAATATCATCAATACCTGTAGTGTCTAAGGCCTCTACTAGTCATTTTGGTGCAAGCCATCACGCGCATATGTGTGCGTCACTTCTAACCGAGATTCACTACTAACTCGCATCAGTAGCATCGCCTCACAAACAGGGGAGAGCAAACACTTCTCATGCTTATTTTCTTTCATCGCACTCACACAGTCTCCTTCAACGCGTCAACAATGCAGCATCAAACAGGATCACGCATTGAGTTGCATCATCGCCCTGCTTTCCTTCAATGAATGGAAGGAGAAATTCATGCCTAAATGATACGTGGTTAGCATCAAGGCAAGTGGATACAAAATCCACTGGCAAAGCAACTATCAGGTGCTCCTAATGCACAGATGGCTCCGTATAAATAGCTTGCCACATAAGCAACTCAAAAATTAACAGAGCAAGGCAACAAATATTGCTAGGGTCTTCCACACATTTCATAGACTCACCGCATTGCGACTTACATATTTGAGCATCTCAAATCCACATTGACAAGCACCACAACTCGTCACTGCAGGTGTACCAATCAAACGCTGTGAAGACACTTTTCGTGGACTTACTTCAAACCCCCGTCACACAGGCATCAAGCGTCTGATGCAATTCAGGCCGCTCTTGTAGCAGATTTAACAAATCTGCAACTTAAGCTTAAAAGCGGTGCTTAGGTTATCCTCAACACTATGCAGACCTTTCATCCACCATTGTAGAAAATGTCATCTTCGTGGCTGCTTAAGAGAATGTCGCATCATCACTTGCACATAGTCTCTTGTTAGCCTGGTCATTGAGTTAGCGACACACTTTGTGCGATGGCGACTCCTTGAGGTGGAAGTATTTGGCATGCACTCAGACCAAGTTGCCACTGGCCAAAAACTTAGTGGACACGCGCGCGGTGACAGACGAGACCGCCTTACCTGGCTGTCGATGTTAAGTGGTGACTATGCAGCTGGGACATGAACCCCTCACTTACATATGAAACACCAACTTGTATTTCAGTCTGTTAAAATACAACAATTCTCTTCTTTCCTTCAATTACTCCAGAATAAATTACTTCTTTACACCACCGATTGGGAGGCTAGTAATGAGGACAGAGTCGCCAAACCTAAGTGGAGAGTCACGTCTTAGTGGTGATTTTCAATGGTGCCCTTAGGTAACGCCGCATCAACACGAGGGCGCTGGATTCATGTCCAGGTGAAGGAACGCGACAGTGTGGAGGTTCAAGCTATAGCGGTCATCATCTGTGCTGAGAATGAGGGATGATAAGGGAAGGTGAAGGAAGAAGAAGCGATTTAGAAAGCAAGAGGATTACCTAACTGGAGGTCGAAGTGCAAAATATGTTGCCAATTTGAATTCGGCGGGTTGGTATTAACTGACGTTGCGAGATCTGTGCTGCTGGGCTGCGCATTTCCTTCTATTTACTTTATGACCGATAAATTTGCGCCTTTCACTTCATCTGCTATACCATTTCTTTCAAAGTGTGCTGATAGAGACGTCAATTTTGGTGTCCTGTGCTATCACTTGAGGAAAGGTATTTTGTCTGAATGTTCGGAGCTCAAGATGTCGTGGCAAAGGCTTTGCTTAATTAGGGTTTCGTTATTGTACGAAAGCCCACTAAAGTGCATTCGAGTTCACTTATCTCGACAGGCATGGATGGAGAAAAGTGTTGCATTTCACAAAGAAGTGGACTCGGATAGACTGCAGCCGATTGTTTGTTCAGCGTGTCATTAAATGAAGTCTCAGCAATTCCTGCTTTGTGACGAGTGTGTCACAGTCTGTTTAGCAGAGTGAGATGAGGAAGTCTTAACCTACCTGACTGCTTAAATGGCAATTGAACTGTTGTTCCTGATCAACTTCGGTAAAATTGCGGGTGGGGATGACAGAGTTCGGCGACGGCGTCATTCAGTATGCCTCGACAATTCATGCAGTGTAAAGAGAAGTTGACTTGATGAGTGTAGACAATAGGAAATGACCAAAGCATCATACTTGTGATGGATCTCTCCACACTTTCACCACACCTTGGCAACAGTCATTCCCGTTACATCTGGAATTTAAATTTAAATTCGCAGTTCGTCCTCCACCTCGAAGTGGTTGTGCGTGCTGAAATAGCTTGTAGTGATGACTGGTACACGGCGAACGCTTTCGCTCGCACGTGACTCAATTTAATGAGCTCCATGAATTTGGGCTGCCCAAACCCTTGACTCCACTGCCATCTAGAAAGGCGACTTTGCGCTCATGCGAGCAGCTACTCGCCCTTGCCTCACTAGCTACCGTTAAGACAACTGTGTCTCTCACTTCTTCCACCCATTGACTGTGTAGGCACATTGGCTACGGGGAGGTGTAGAGAGATGAATGCTCAACTCGTGGATTGTTGTAGATGCCCTGCCTCATTTGTCGTTAAAGTGCTCAGGATATTTGAAAACGACTTACACAATCCACACTTCTCTTGACTTCTTTCACTAGTCCATAATCCAATAAGAGGTTTGTTCAGCGCTTTCGATGCGCCATCTCAAATTGTTTGCTCTTGCAAATTATTTTCCGTCGTCTCTAAATCATGGCACAAATCGTGGCAGGTGATTAATCTTTACTTTATTCTGTCAGCAAATCAAAAGTTCCCTTCAAAACCACTCCTCGCAGGTCATTGTGTCCAATTCCATGGCAGTGGCACTCCATGTGAAATCAGCAGTTTACTTCTTGCCTGATTGGGCTGTGCGATGCTTAAAATGACAAAAGCGATTTCAATTCTTTAAGTACAAGCATATATTTTAGGGCACTCATCGTGAAACGCCACCCAGTTTTGGTGTTCAAGCCGCATTCCTTCACACCCATTTATACCAGAGGTATAGTTTTGTGATTGGTTAGACTTGCCGTAACTCAGCTATCTTATTGTTGCTTGCACTTCAGCAATCGCAAAGCAGCGTTGACCTTCGTCGTGCTCTCCCATACACTCCAGTGATTTCGGTAGAGTTGGTAAAAGCAAGATGTTACTTACTTTATTTGAGTAGATCAAGGCAATGACATGCACATTTTAGTGTCAGTTAGATGAAGGTGGGGGAAAACAGGAACTGAGTCGGAATTTAAAGCAGCTCATTGCTCATCGCTAAGGTTCCGCTTTCTAGGCAGTCAAAAGAAATCATCGACTGTAGTTGTTCGGATTCGCCAATTGTAGCCTGCCGCACTTTTGTCCACCCAAGAGTCAAATCAAATCGGTAAAAGTTACAGGCGGAAAAGAAACGACCATATAAGAAAACACGTAAAATTGAGTGCAGCAGACTTGTCTGATTACAACAATTCAACTGGACATAGTCTTTGCAACACTAGCAGTCCTGAAGCTGAAATGATGCTACAAGAATATAAACAGGGTTTGGAAATGTCCATAAAGAAGAGGGTATATGGAACGAATCTGTGTTCACACGTGCCAATCATCGCTAATTGCAACTGCAAGAGGTACAGCAACCCCCACACCATTGTTGGTGGCTAAATACACATGATTTAACGAATGCCGCTGCGCTTGTCAAAGGTTCACATTGGTGCCAGTGACACCAACAGTGATAGCCTGCGGCCGGTCAAAAGGCAATTAGCCACCATGGTGAAGACGTGGTCGTGAGGTGCCTGATAGCAATTCAAATGACATCGTTCTATAGCCACTCCATTTCCTTACTGCCTGAGACAGTCTGTTTACATTTGACGTCTCAACTACCCTGAATAACCCCTTGCGCAGTTGTACCACTTCTCACACCACTTTAATCAACCGTTCAATTCTTCCTTGTCGCGCTCCCTGGAATCAAGCTCATGGCTTCTTTTGACCTCAGCCTCAGAACATGACATGACACGATGACATGACATGAGTTAAGCGATGACAGCTCACTCACACTCCTCCCTTCCCTGTGAGCTCCCCTCACTAACACTCTGTGATCACGTGACCGCATAAACGTAACTAACGTTCATTCACCCACATTCCCGTCAATCCATCTACCGTTTCATGATGTTGTCTCCACTTGGGGCCAACAACAACGCATGATGCCATGAGTGCATCTTTGCAATAAAATGACGTGTTTCCATTTGGCGAAACAGGAAGCGATCATACTTCAAGTTTCAGTGGTAAAAAAGAATCAAGTGAAGTAAAAATTAGAACAAAAATTAAATGACTCTAGCCAGCGCTGTTGTTGTGAGGGCTCGACTGGGGTATCTTCTCGACTCAGATGAGCGACCAACTCACTGCCTCAACTGTCAATGGAACATTCATCAAGGTACTACTACATTTGCAGCCTCTGTGCAGCAGTCTGGTTGTTTGTAGAATACTTAGCAATCGGCTGCTACGAAAATGGCGTCAGTGTCGCAAGCACTGTACAAGGATGGATGGGTAACACAAACTTCCTTGTCTACCCTCTCCACTCTCACTTGCTTAACTGTGCAATTCAATGCACCTTACAATTTCAGAAGTATGCTTTGCAGGAATATTCAACATTTGGCAAGGTCGGTGACCTTCCGACATCCCCATTCGTGTTTTAATGAGAGGTTGAAATGTTCTCCTCCAGATGATGCATTAGTTAGCAGCGCATACGATGCAGCGAATGGTCTGATGAAGTAAGAATAAGCAGTCAGACCCTGTACACCCCAACCCGTACATGTTCAATGGAGAGAGATATAGCATGAGTGTGCGTATCATTAAAAAGAAATGCTGCATACAAAAGGGAGGGAGGGAGCGCTGTTGTGTTAGAAGGGATCATTGGTTTGCTATGGTCGGGCGCCAGCTTTCGACCGCGACGCTTTACGCCGCTGAGTAGGAGCGAGCGCAGCCCTCCGTTGTTGAACTACGAAATGCAAAGAAGAAGAAAAAGAAGATTCGCATGCTAGCCACTACTATTGAGGGCTAGATGTCGCTTCCACTACAGTGACGGCTTAAATAAAAATAATTATCCAAAAGGAATCAGATACGAGATTCTGTGAATGAAGTGGATTAGGAGCGCTATGACATTATGCACAATTTTGACGTAGTGAGGAGGAATTGAGGATACTGTCCTCCAAGCATCAAACTGGAAGTGGAAGGTTTGCGTTTAGCTTAGCGTTGGATTTATGTGTGAGGAGGTTGCATTCAAATACTTCAACGGTGCCCTTTATGACTGCAAATGACATCAAAATAATCCAAAAGTGGACTCCCAGCAAGTTACCAAAGCAGCTCTGAGGGGCAGAGGAAGGGATAAGAACTTCACGTACACACTCTAAAAATGCCCTTCTAAGCCAAGACACGTCGATTGTGTCTATCAATTTTATCCAACACCACTTTTTGTCTAGAATGCTGGTGTCCATTAGTGTCGGAAGAGGAGGCACTTAGTCCTGAAACGGAGGATGCTGCTGACACGGGTGCAGCCTTAACTGCTGTGCTCGACTGCACCCGGGGTCGGTCCACTTGGACAGCAAAAGAGGCAGTGAAGGAGGCTGCAAGAGGAGAATTCTTTTGAATACCTAAATGTAGCACGAATTCCGTAAGTCGCACGGCAATGTGAGCTGAAGAATTCAGTCGGTGATTGCAATGTGCATGAAGATTTGCAAGACACAACTGATAGGGCACAGTCTGAGCACAGTGCACACAAACACGAATCTTGATCCTGTTCGATCTAGTCTAACCTCAGTAAACTATCCCTTACAAAAGAGGTGTGGCAAAGCGAGTGCAAAGACATAGACGGAAGGTGAGAACGAAAAGGCGTAACTTACGCCTTTTGTGGTGGTGCCGCTCCTTCACTACCTTCGACAATCTCAGTGTGAGGGGATTGTCTGTGTGGACCACCCTCCATTCGCCATCACCGTGATGGTGTTGACCGTTAATCAGGAATTCATGGGTAAAGAAGAAGACGGAGGAAGGAGAGTGATAAACAGCAGGATTTAACTGAATTGTAGCTGATAAGTTTACCGTTTCGTTTATTCCTTCATTCGAGATTCCCTTGCAAGCGGCAACATGTCGCTGCTATCTAATTAAATTTCGTTATAATTGTTAACAATCAACCTCAGAATGCTAATCCTAGAATGTTTGACTGCCTTTGAGCAACATGCCACTGCCAACCTTCTCCAACACCTTCGTCACTTTCTCTGCTTTACCTTGATCAATGCCGTGCGGAACACAAAACGCGCAAAAGCTCAGATCTTTGCGTAGTATTTCTGCTCACAGCACGCCGTTTTGCCGAATATGCTACCAATCAGACAAATTCACAAATGATTGCGAGTGGGAGTCTCGTGGACGATTGATTGCGCCATGCCTGTGTAGTGGAAGCGTGAAACATGTCCACCAGTGGTGCATTCAGCACTGGATTGAAGTCAGTCGGTCGAAGGAATGTGAGATGCGCCACTTTAAGTATGTCATGCGCAGACAGGCCAGGCGGAATAAAGGAGGGTGGCAGTGGAAAGTAAGAAGGCACCTTATGCATACATGCGCATGAAAGGTTAATTCATTTATAAGTAAACCTGATTTTAAACAATCTTTTACAGACCAGTCTTTTCAATACATATTTGAAAACATGTGCTTGCATTTGGATGGCAGCCATGCTCTGTATCAGCTTCCATTCATTCATTCGTCCACTACGCATCCATCCACCGTTAACGTAGTTTGTTCGACCAGCGCATTATCGTAGATGGATGCCAGACGGATAGCAGTTCTTTTTCTTTTTAGTGGAAGTCCTACATTTATGAAATCCCGTGCCAATCCTCACATGCTGGTTGATTTGGTTGAGTGCTGCCGCATTCACCAATGCTGCCACAGGACTGTTGTGCTCTCTCGTCCTCTCTGGAATAATGAGCCTCGTTAGTGACGGTTTCGCTAAGATCGTCGTTTTGCGGATTTCAGTCCCGTGCAAATTCGTAACAGCCTCTCCTCGAGCAGGCTACGTCCATTTGGTGGAAAAACCTTTGAGTAAATGAGTTGCGAGGTTGGTTTGCGCTGCGATGGTGAGGGATTGACTGAGGAGGAGGGGTCACCTTCTGCTAAACACTTTCGAGCTCATTCTCATTCCTGCACAATGGTTGACCATTCCCTCCACAATCGATTGTCCATGTCACCACTCTGTAAAGCCATAGCATTTCTTCTTCTTCGGTGTGTTTACATTTAAGAACTATTCCGCTGCGAAACTTAAAGATTGGTAAATGGTTTACGAATGTGTGTGAGTTATTCAATTCGACGTTAGAATGTGCGAAGAGAGGATCACGAAGTATCGAGGTGTCCACTGCTCACATCGTATGATCCGCAATGCATTACCTTCACATTCAAATGCTCCCCACACATACAATATGGTGACATTTGTTTGTATGACCAGCCGCCCCGTATCGAATATAATTCCCAGCCATCATCGCCATTTTCCGATCCATACATCCGTCGGTTCAGTGCACTTTACGATAACCGTCCATGCTAGTGAATTAAGCTAAGAACTGGTGTTAACCGAAGTCACTGCTGCATGCAATCGTGCGTGCTGCTTAAGCAGACATGTGGCGCAAGAGCAGTGGAGCATTCAATATCGCCTTCCACATTTCACCTTAGCCATAATCAGCTTTAATCATGGGATTCAGTCCTTCAAATAACGCTTCTCTACCACAACCCAAATTTATCTACATTACTGAGTCTTGGCAACGGATGAAAGCTACACCCCATCAACAAACCCAAGAGGTAGTACTCCACTAAGTCTGGGTCATTGCCCAAGTTATTGCTAGTGCACCTCCTAACTGTTCACAACCACGATATTTCGAGCTGATGCGACGTTTATGTGACAGCCCCTTGCGCTTCCTTCTATCAGTGTTTAATGCGAATAATTAAATGCATTTTGGAATTCAATTTCATAGCCAAAATGCGTCATTTTAGTAGCAGGAAGGCAAACGCAAAAGGCGATGTATATACCTTAAACTCGAATGGCCGCAAATTACAACGGTATTAAAAAAGCGTCTTAGTTCCAATGATGCATAAAACAATGACCCAAACGCAGTGACGCAGACGCTGTTACTCATCCACGGTTTAGGGTCACGTCATCCCCATTGGTCAATGTAAATCCATGTCGGGGCGGGTTAAGCACGAGGTCGTGTCCTCTGCAGGTATTGTCACGTTTCCCGCCACAAGGAGAAGGCTTCTTGTTGAATCGAATTCGTCGAAATTATGGGCTCTGCCATCCTCATTTTCCATCAAATCGCATCCCGTCAATCAAAATGTAATGAGTAAAGGTGGTATGATGATTTGGAATGTCTCGGCAAGTCAGACTGTGGTACCTTCGTTACCAGAGCTCCACACCTGCAATGTCTTCATTCCCCTACCTCAAATCCCACCTCCCGCACCCACCGAGGTGACATATTCGCATTAGATGTGATCAAAGCCATTTAGAGTTGGATGATCGACACAAGTACCAATATGGACTCAAGTGATAGATTCGTCTCCGATGTTGGTAGCAAACGTGCTATTGGTCAACATGAGTTAAACCAGGAGAGCTTGATATGCATTACTAAATCACCTCATCAACCATCTTATGAACCGAGAGATTGCATTAGCAATGACCACGATGACACACGACATCTGTGGCGTAAGATTATCACATCATTTGGCACTCAGGTGAAGTTGTAAACGCTTCCTGCATCTGGAATGAACTCGATTAGATGGATGGAAGAATGGATGCATCCACAGGCTAAAGGGAATGCATTCACGGTCATATATGGCATGATAGGACATATAAGTGCTATACACGAAGAGGTGGAGCAATGACGAATGGCTAAGGAACAGTTCAATGCATAGACATAATCATTAGAAATACGCAATGAAACAAAACTCCCTCACACCTCGTCGCCCTCAAATAACACATTCTGTTGTGTGCTTGCAGAATAACAATACATTCACAAAATATTTGGTTCTTTGTCTTTCAGAGCAGTACAGCTGCCCTACAGTCACTCATTCCTATAGTGAGGGAGGAATGAATACGAGAATATAGTGGACACGGGGATTATGGGTACAAGTATGGGTGGATATAAAAAATAATTCAGGTCGGACTGGAAGAACAAATGTCATCCACCAGAAGGCCTTGCATCCTCATCTTCTCCTAAGGCATCGCAGAGAATGTGTCCTCTTCCCCTTGTACAATGCACAGTTGCCCACTCGATGAACGCTGTTCCCTCCTCAACATCGCAATCCGTTCATCCGATGGCTCGAGCACCACAGTGACACAATTCAATCGACGCCAGCAGTGCACCTCATCGTATACAATTAAACAAGCACAGACAACACCACAGAACACCAGAGGAGGTATTAACCAGTACAGCCAATTGATCACGCAACCAAATATGCTCGTCAGTGCAGGCGCGGCAATGAAGGCACAGCCCGACCATGATCCGAAGACTCGAAACAACAAGTTGGCGGCGACAAAGCAGAAGAGATTGAGCAGATCTCGCCACTACAAAAATCAAATAATTTGTGCAAGGCAAACAATCAAAGATGCCGTAGCGGCAAAACAGTAAGATTACAGCAACTTTTAAGGAAACGATGGCATTATCAACCATTTAGCAAACCATTTCCTAAGTGGAAATAGAACGGACAATTCAGCGACAATAGACAAATAAGTGTACTCTACAACAAAACAACTTGTTATGTGCTGGCATTAAATAGGTATTTTTGTGGGAATGGTCATGTTGCATTGGTTTACAGAGAAATCAATCTACATGGCTAAGATTCCTTCGTACACTGCACATCCTCACCTTTCTCAACGGTTTCATGCATTTGCGTGTCTCATACACAAAGTGGCACAGCTCACACCTCCAAGACTGACTAACTTCAATCCAACGCTGAATGCACCTCTCGTGCACGTATTTTGTGCTCCCATCACACAGACACGGCGCAATCAATCGTCCACAAGATTCCAACTCCTCATTATTTAGAGAATCATTGGAATCACAACAGATCCGACAAAACGGCGAACCATGACTTGAAATGCTGGCTGTCGATCCAACGCTTTCAAGGTCCTCATTTCCATGCAACAATGGCTTGGAAGATGCACACGATATAGTGCACGTGTTAAATAAAGACAGCGACTTTTCTTCGCTTTCAGAGTAAGGTCGAAGAGAAGAATGAGGAGGTGTTGCTAATCGGCCATCTGCTGTCTCGTCGAATTCTCGTGGTTGCTTTTCATTTTCTTCTTCTTCTCCTTCTTCTAATTCCTCCATCACCTATTGTACAAATCCCATGTCAGTTATTTGCCACCACTCATTTCGCAAAACTCAACATTCTGCATTATAATGATCCAATGCATTCCCATCTAACACCCTACAACCCCAATCCGACAATAACCAAGTGTCACCCAAAATGCCTCATTTTAATGCACATTAATAGAATCGACTATTTCAAGCTCCCAGTGCATTTCTTTATAATGCAATCGTATCTATCTGTCCATCTGTCCAGCCAGTATACTCTATTTGTGTGCGCCTAGGTAAAACAAGTCTGCTGTCGCTGCAACAAGGAAATCATGAGACGGCTACTCAACAAACTTACTGCCATGCAAAAGCCATAACCTTTTAAAAAGAAAAATACGTTTTACGTCACATCGCAAGCAAATTGTGCTATGTATATGCGCTCTGCCCCACTCAGAACCCATTATAATAAAGCAACATGGTAAGTTGGGTTCTGATGTGTTAGAATGGAGGTAAAGAAGGTCGTTCAAACTTTTGCATACGTGCAAAAGACTACTGCTAAATAATCAAAACAAAATCATGAGCCGACGAACCTGTTCCTGTATTGGAATCAAAGGAGCATACGTTCACCAAATTCAGCGGATTACACATCAGTGTCGCATTCGGCATTAATCAACTTACAAGAAAAAGAGGTACATACTCATGGCAACAATTTAGGACAGCGCTTTTAGAATTCGAAGACTTCAAAGCGAAATGCAAAGTAGAAGCACCAATGAATGCAAGTAGGAGGTTATGCAAAGTTGAATTTACGCACCATGCAATGCCTCATGTCCTCACAATCGCACCTGTGCCCTGCAGCCTCCTCCACTGCGTCCAAATATTTACTGTCCAATTTTAGGTTCATCTAATTCAGCAGATGAGATGAAACCAATTTTCATTTCGATACAGCAACGCTCACTCCCAATTCACAAATGCGAACGATGGACCGAAATTTGGTCGGCAAATAAATACCAACTTGCACACTTAAACATTCCATAATTGAACATCAATCAGCCGATTTGAAAAGTAATCTCACTCTCATCTGCAATAAATTAAGGCAATTTTTATGCAGCTTTCTGACATACATTATCAAACAGACCACATGGAGCACCTGTCTTTTAAATAGCTTATTTTCATGTCAAATGATTCCTAACAGAGGGTTGCGTACAACGCAAATTTCAATGCATGCATGCAGTGGTATGTAAATTGGCTTGAGACCGCTACTCTTGTACTGAAATGTGGCTTCGCTGTTTGTGCCTAGAACAACATTGCTTCCTCTTTATATCCGAATAGAGCTGATAGGCGGTCGTCGAACAAAGTTGTAGCTGTAAATACAGCAAAAATTTGTCGAATTTAGAGCTATTTTGGTGTTTGAATTTTGATCAAACTCGCTAGACCAAGTGTCGAACGCATGAAAATATCTTGCTCATAACACCCGGCACATCCGGTATGCATTCGAACGATTGTATATCTGAGACTTTCTTGAAAACAAAAGACTGCGTTATGATAGGGCAGAATATGCTTTTAACAAGCAAAGGGAATGGAACTCCTGGAATGCCTTAGAGGCCAGACCACGAGGCCTCCCATCTACCTGCAATCGGAATGGGCAGTCAGAACAAATAAAGTATTGCAATTGTGTGTCATTTCGATTTCAAATAAGGCCTTTACATAATTATCTATCAAAAGTTTTTTTTGGTTAAGCATTCACATGATGGTGACTCTCTAAAATGTACAAAGGCAATGCTGGTATTTTCGATGGCGTCGGTTTCCTTCACGATTCGTTTCAGCGGTGATAAACAGCTCTGCATCGCTACTTAATCTTTGCATCTTTAAGCTTTTGTGGTTGGTGTAAAATGGTCTGTGAGCTCGCAAGATATGGTCTGGATACCAAGTGTGCCTGAGATGTGCCCACACAACATAGCCAGACAGTGTGCCAGAAAAATCCTGCCTTCGAAGCAGCAAAGACTAAACAATCAGCCAAAATAAGGCCCTTTCCCCACCACTCATTTTGCGTCTCTTCATTACTACTGCCTGAATCGGTTTCTGAATGCCCGAAATATGGGCATAGCTTACTAAATTCTCATCAATAGACGGCATAAATGCTACTGCGAGCTGAGGAGTGTCAGATACCGTGCTACCTGCAACAATTCATTCTAATCGGTGGAATTAGGAGGCAATCAAGGGCCCACATCCAGTTAATAAAAACTTGGTAAGCCTTCACAAATGAGTTTTATCTTGTAAAAACTGTGTAGAACTTTAGATGGAAAACATGCATCGCAACTTGGTCGTGGCTCGGGCTGACAGATGCATTGAATGTACGTGCTGTCACCACCTGCAGAATTACAGCTCGGCACAAATCAAATGCTACATGAACACAGTACGCAAGGCCTGTAGGATGTGGTGAGTGGCAGAAAAGCGAAATTTATACCACAGAAATGATTTACTAGAAACAGGTGCCGTTTGTTACAAAATAACTAGAAAATTGTTTGCGCTACTAGTTTTCCAAACTTAAAAGTTGTGTTGGATGATAGCACTTTGGTCACTTAGACAAGCTCAACCGCAATTGCGTTGAGTAACATTAAAAAAGGGCGCATTGGGCAACGCATCTAGATTACGCAACACCTACAAGAATGCAAGCCGCTTTTCCAAGCAACGTGCATTCACGCTCGTTTCGCTTGGTCTAACGAATTTACCATGAATTGTAAGAATTAGAATGGCTACAGACTAGACAGCATCTTTGCTGTATTCACTGCCACAGTCATTAGCTCTACGGAGACAAAAATGGGAAGCAACGTTGTGCTAGGCATAAACAGCAAAAGCACACTTCGGTGGAGCGTGTAGTGGTCCTAACAAATTACTCAAATCATTGTAGGCACCAAAATGTACACACATCTATGAAAAACGTGTGTGTTTACAATGATTGCATTAATATTTCAAAGTGAGAGCGAAATCATTCTTTAAACCGACTGATTGATGTCCACTTATGGGATGTATGAGTGAGCAGGTTGGTGTTTACTTGTCGACCAAATGTTTGTCAATCTATCGCAACCGTGAATTCGGAGTGAGTGTGTTGCTGTTTCGACTTGAGCTTTGCTTGCATTTCTCTTGTTAAAATTCGATGGACATAAAGTTGGGCAGTGGACATTTGGACGAAGTGGAGGAGCCTGCAAGGCACAAGTGCGATTGTGACGACACGATGCCTCACAAGGTGAGTAAATTCAACTTTGCATAACTTTCTCTCTGCACGCATTGATGCTGGTGCTTTACGCTCTGCTTCGAAGCATTTGAATAGCAGGAGCGCCGTCTTAACTCGTTGTCATGAGTAGATGCCTCGGTTTCTTGTAAGTTGTTTCACGTCAAATGTGGCACTCAATTGTAATATTAGCGATTCATTTGCCGGCCCATTAGTTTGGTTTGACTATTTGGTAGCAGTTATTTGCATGTACGCAAGCTTGAATGACTTTCTTTAAGTCCGTTCTGGTGCATCAGAATCCACCGTACCACGTTGCCTTATTAAGATGGGTGATGAGTGCGAGAATACGTATGCACAGCCGTCTATTTGTTTGCAATGTGACACCAAACGATTTCTATCCTTTGTTCGGATGCTCTGATTTCCTCCGATGCCTCCTCAACACACTTAGTAATGCGTTTGTGGATTAGCCATCTCACGATTTTCCCGCTGCAAAGACACTTGACTTGTTCCACCAAGGCGTACATAAGTGTAGTGTAGTAGCCTGATGAATGAAGAGACGAATGCATTACGAAGGAATGCATTGGGGACTTGAGTTAGTCGACTCAGTTGGTGCGCATCAAAATGCGGCATTTTGGGTGACAGTTGGTGTTTAGCGGGCTAGGGTTGTAGGGTGTTAGATGGGAATGCAGAATGTTGGGTTTTGTAGGATGCGTTGTGGCCACCGACTGACATGGGATTAGCACAAAAGGTGACGGAGGTAGTGGAAGGAAAAGGAAGGCAACCACGAGACGGCGACGAGACAGCAGATGGCCGATTAAAAACACCTCATCATTCTTCTCTTCGACCTTGCTCTGTAAGCAAAGAAAGGTTGCTGTCATCTGAACTGCATGCTCAGGTGAGTACTTGGTTCAGCAGTGTGGTAAAGCCATGCAAATGATGTGCTAATCCCACACCGAGAATGTTGTGTTTCGTCGTGCTCATTGCATAATGCCATCACTGGAGTCATGCGGTTAGTCGCTGAGGTAACTCAGTAATGCATATCAAACTCTACTGGTTTCATAGCACGTCTACCGCCAACACCTAAAGACTAGTCAATTACTCAAGTCCACATTAGTATTTCTTCTGGTTTTCCAACTACAAGTGGTTTTGTTTAATTTTGATCCGAATGTGTCACCTCGATGAGTGCGGGAGGGGAAAGTTGAGGTGGTGGAAGCGAGACATTGCATGTATACAGCGTTGGTAACGAAGCTATCACCAACAATTATAGGAATTCTTTCCAAATCGTCGCCGCGACCACGCCGCGACGGCGCTTGGCAAAGTGGGAATTATGGATCGCTGCAGTGCCTCAAGCAGCTGTCGGTTTTGTGGCAGATGCATCTACTCGCCTCGATCGGCTCACTCGAGCACATCCTTCTGTTTGGGTGGCAGTCTGCATTGCCTGCGACCCGCCTCAATCACCACTTGACCACGGCAGTCAGTCGTGCAGACCACTGCCACCTCCTAGTTGCCGAGTGAACAACACACACCACACATAAATGCATGCAGCAGAGACTTCCATCAACGCCACATCTTAACTTTCTTTGCTAGCAGGGTTGGCTGGATTAATGCGCACTGGACCGACGAATGTACGGGACGGGATCGCAACGATGGTTGGAAATTGTATTATATATGAGGAAGCTGGTCATACAAACGAAAGAAACCATGTTGGGTTGGTGGGGAGCATTCTAGATGTGCATGCATTGAGGGCAAAATCTACCTCGAGACCTCGTGGTCTTCCAATCGCACTCCTTGGTATTGAAGTGAATAATCAAAACCCATTCGTAAATTATTTGCTAATCTTTGAGCAGTGCTAGGGGAGAAATGGTGACTTTATAGAGTGGTGATGAGGGTGATCGGTTGTGCAAAAAGGACAGAGCTCTAAAATGTCCTGTAGTGGGTAATTCGTTCTCCTCCTGCACTTCCCCGTCCAGTCTCAAGCCACAGCAGCCCAACGCGGCCTCGCAACCCACCCTCTGGAAGGTTCTTGCGCCACGTAGTCGTACTTCGCTCGAGACAAGGCTTTTCCCAACTAACGCCAGATCGAAACCCAAAAGACGACAACCTTGACGACGTCCACTATTCCAGAGCAGGATCGAGAGCACAGAAGTCCCGCTGCAGGACTGGTGAAGGCCACAACGCTGGACTAAATCAACGAGCCTGTGAGGAGTGGCACAAACATTTCAAAAGCGTGGGGCTTCCACCAAAAGGCGAACAGACTGCCATCCGTCTGTCATCCATCCACGACAATGTACTAGTCGCTCAGCCTAGGCTAACGGTGGATAAGTGCGTAGGGCATGGATGAATGACTGCTTGGGAATAGCGCCAAAACGATATTAGAACGGCGTGTTTGTTTGAATGCACCCTCAAGGAAGGCAGGAAGAAAGGGAGGATGGAACGAAGGCTTTGGTGATCAGAAGTGTTGCAGTGGAGGAGCCGTCATAATTCTTCAAGTTAGAGGGGATATCGGCGCACTCACGTCCCCATTTCACACCTATGTCATTTGTGTGATTCTAAATGAATGCGACCTTGTCAGGTAGATCCGCTCATTTAAAGGGTTTGAAGGTGAAGGAGGAAAAGCCGCATGGAGCAGTGGCTGCCAAAATGTGAACGTTCTCTGGTCACTTTTAATCCTCCGCCAGCAAAAGATTTCCAAAAGTAATTATTTTGAGAGTGAATGAGCAGTCATCAAGCGACTGTGTCGATGTGGAAATCTTGAAGATATCGAGGGTTTTGTAGAGGTTTCTTTTCAGTAAATCTGAATAAATCGCTAGACTACACCAACGCCGGACGGATTGTTCTTATTCATGCAATTTCACTTGCATTTTAGTTTCTTTTCTGGCCTCCCGCTATAAGTAGTTAAATGAGTTGATGATTCCTGTGCCTTCGGTCATTTCCTCACAATACCCAGAAGTGAATGCGAGTGTCTAAGTCACCGAGGCAAGATTGGACAACATCAATGAGTCCATCAACAACTCTGTGTGCTTAATAGTGTTGCAAGCTCCTCCCCAACTGACGTTACATGGTAACACTTGGAAGCATTTTATGTGTTTGGAGCAAGAAACTGACTGCAACTGTCCAATTCTTGCCCCTACACGTTCCAAAGGCCGTGGTCGTAGTTCTCATGCTCCAATTTTAAGCAATTCGTGTTAGTTCATCATTAAAAATCCCATTTCTTTTAAATGTTTTTCCCTATAGTTTCGCCTGTAAGTTACTCAAATTACTTTGCAAAAGAGGTCTGGAGGACATCATTGACTTAACTTCTTTCACACTGTTGATGTTTTACTGTCGCAGTATCACCGTGTGTTGACATCCACGCGATCGTTTCTCCACTTGACAGCTGTGTAACCTTCTGGTAAGGGCCAAGTTGTCAATCGTTGGTGGAGAGTTACCTTTTTTTTAGTGCTCCATGGCAAAGATGCATCAACACGAGTGCACCTACATCGCGTCCAGGTCAAACGCGGCAACCGCGGAAAGGCTCACGCCAAATGACGATCAAAAGAAGGCAGAAAAGGAGGATTGGTAGTAGTATGAAAAGGATGAGGATGAGGCGATTCAGAGGGCACAGGGATTTCTTATCTTGAATTTAGTTTGCACACCGTGTTGCCATGAGCATTTGACAGGCTTGTTATTAACTGACGGTGTGAAATCTTTGCTGCTGACCTTATACTTTTATGTTTAATTCAAATTCGGATTTCGTTCTATAGATAGTAAATAAAGCTTCAGATATTTGGCTACTTTTCAATCACCGATTCAACACATTTGGCCTCACCTACCACGCCGCTTCCTTCAGTGTCAATTCAGTGGCCTTGGCTGTCACTCGAGAAAGGCCATTTTGTCTAAATGGTCGTAGCTCAAGATGTTGTGATTAAGGCTGTGCTTGATTGGAGCGTTGTTATTGGCCGAATGCCTTGTAAACTTGAAACGTTTGCTTAGTGAAATAATGTTTAGCCACATCGAATGCATGTGCATTTGAATTAACTTGTAGACTTGGATAAACTGTAGCCGTTTGTTTGTTCAGCATGTCATAAAGTGGAGTCTCAGCGATTCCTACTTCGTGATGATAGGTGGATCTTGGAAGATTTTCAGTGTGCCACTGTCGTTTTAATCGTCGATCTAACTGACGGTGTGATTATTGAATATCTTAACTCGCCTGCCTACTTAAATGACATGAGTAACATGTTGCTCTTAATCAATTTCGGTGAAAATGTAGGAATGGATGGCAGAGCAAGGCAAGGACGACATTCAATGCGTCTTAGCAATCGGTGAAGTGCAAACAAGAGTTATGTTGTTGAGCAAAGACAGGCCAGAGTGATCACAGTACCCTGCATATGAAGAAGTGTCCTACAATTTGTAACCGCGCTTGATGAGTGGAATTAGATTTTAACTTATCTTGGCAACAGTCATGTCCACTCCATCTAGAGATGATTTTAAATGTCACACTTTACACATTAAAGTTAAAATCTTCGACTTTACGTGGTTACCTGCATCCCAGAGTGGGCGAAATACGTGCCTGTTAAAATGGCAGATAGTAAGAAATGGTACATGATAGACGCTCTCGGTCCAACGCAACTCAAGCTTAACTATTTCCAGGAATTCTGTACTTTACTTTGCTTGAAGAGACGATTCCAAACTCATGCGAGTTTATTTATCTCCTTTGCTGATCCGTCTTTATGAAAGGCAGCTGTGACCCCTCATTTCTGAGGTACTGTTTCCAATCAATGTGTTCACTAGTATAATCAACTTTTGTGATTCAAACTGCAATCGTGAACTCGCTATTCAGATGAAGGAAGTAAGGAATGCACAACGAAATTGGTCTCTACAATCTTCCAACGTCAGTCTATTGCTCCCAGTTCAGTCTACACAGATGCTAGGCACAAAGAGTGCACGCATTTTCCTTCAGATGAGGAACAGACCATTCACATCCATACTGACCTCTCCGCCACACACTACACGAAATGTTAGACAACGCATTTGCGAGGATCGGATGCAGGAATGATCAACGGAACTAGTGTTGCCAAATACAAGGAACAAGAAATGAAGACTATTGCTGGAACACTAACTACGAAGTGCTGCAAGGAATCTGCCTTTTAGAGGTCCGACATGCATCAAGTTGCAAGGCGAATGATGCGTTCTTTTGTAGTGGCAAGAGGGATTAGCTCGTATAAACCCTCCATGTTCTAGAAAGTGTTCAACTTGTCGATAACGCCACATGTAGAGCAGATCACCTTGTTATATTCGCAATTGTTTTCTGTAGCACCCTCAGAGTCACCTCAATCCTCAATGCGAAACTTAATGGCCATAAAATCTCACAGTAAATGCTCACGCAAAGGGCATCCGCAGCCCAAAACCCTAAGTATAATGCAATTAGTGGACTTCAACGAACCGACAGAGATCCAGATGAGGCAAGCCAAACAGCACACTTAAACATTAGTATGCACAAAAACAGTTCGTAATCGCATTTAAGCTAGTAAAACTAATTTCTTATTGTGAAGATTTAGACCATCGTTTTTAAAGATTTATTTGACGCTACGTGATTTGTAAATAACTAAATATTTCGAGACTTTTTCCTGTGTTGACTGAAACGCCTCATTTTCGTCCACATTTGTTGAAATATTCTAAAGCATAATCTAATGCTTGATGCATTCTTTGAGCTTTCACGAATGCTCGAAGCCAAAGTGTAGCCTTTGGAGTGTAGCAGAAATACCGATTTTGTAGTGCTTTGTTTGCTTGTACTAGCGGTTTTTGGTCAGGGTCACAGGGGTGGCCATCTGGTCGTAACTGCGTAGACTGGCCTCCGGGCCATGCCAGCAGCTTATTTCCCTCTGTCGTTGAATACATATATTCTACTCTAGTATTTTGCCTTTTCTTTGCCATTAAGGGAGCCTCGAAATGCTAGTGTTTTCACGCATCCATACAACTATCTTTACTGTTGTTATACCATGCCACTACACTGACGCCTGATATTTTCCCCTTTGAAATCACCCATCACAATTCATTCTGTCCACTTTGATGGCAATAGCATTAAAGGTGACATCACTAGTTCGATTTCTTTTTGGGTAGAGGTAACCGCAGTTAAAATGACGAAATATAACCACAAATGTTAAGGCACTCGTCGTGGAATGTCCTTCACTCTCAGCGTTCAGTCTTCATTCCTTTAAGTGCAAGACTGTCACAAGTAGAGCGTCGTGATCGGTTTGATTTGCCCTAACTCAACGACTTGATTTCATTCGCACTACAATAATCGCCACGCAGCATTGACCGTAGATGATTTCAATGAAGTTAATTTTAAAAATATCTTACTCATTCTATTTAAGTAAACAAGCAAGTTAAGTTATCCACAACTCTCACCATCGGTTGGAGGGAAAGTTTAACCTACTACATTCGAGTCACTCTGTGTTCGCTTTACCATGCACACATGGCACTTATCAAAGTGACCCAAGTTATGAGTGCCGTTTGCACCAAATCATGTACCGGACGAAATGAGTGAGTTACAGGCCAAGATGGGAGTCATGGAGTGGCCTTCATCATAGCCAAGCGAATTATCCCCATTTCCAAGTATAGACTTGCGATGATAAGGCAAGCGGCACCAGTGGACGAACTAATCAAGCAGTGGAGAAACTCTAGAAGAGTGCCTATCCAAATTCTAGCAAGACATGCACAAAGCAATTGCCCTTACATTGCCACTTGATGTAAGAAATGAAATAATCAGATTGCGCGAATGAACGACCTTACAACAAGTGATTGCACCATTCAAAACTGATGGAGTACAAATGTGGCCACATAAATTGGCCTTTGATTTGGAGGATCTCATGCTCCACTGTGATTGTCATCATGTCCCTGAGAGTGTAGATGTCACCCAGTACGCTTGTCCATTTATTAGTAATAATCTGTTGTTCCCTTGACAACGCAGAAAATACAACATCAGAGACGCTTGACATTAAAAGTCCCAAGTGTAGAACGAGTGACACGAACCAAAGCATTTTCAGCTGTCGGTATTGGCTGGACTACCAATAACCTAAAAGCCTCCAAGTCAGCTTTCATTGATTAGGCAGAGATGACGGAGAGCTTCCCACTCAAATAAGACGTTCTGAGAAACTAAATTTGTGCAATGTGTTCTTCAGTAGAATGCATTTCTGCGAAATAAGAAGGGACAGCCTTGTAGTAAGGAGTTTTAAGGGACCCTATCACTTCTCATCATCCAGTGTGAAATGGCGTAGGCAGCACTTTCAGTGTGTGCAAGCGTATTCTCTCAGGCGACAGTGCGATTAGACACCCAAGTGACAGGCACCTTCATGACTTATCCACCTGCATCGATTTGAGCTCTACAAGTAGTTGATGGAGCGTCTGAGGTGTGCTTTTATCTCGTGGCATTTGACAGCCAATCATTGCACCCTCCACCTCACTTCATTCATCATTCTGTATTCTACGGAGGCGACACAAATCAGGTCCTCTTCACGATGCACACAAGCCAAGAGCGCATCAGTTAAGGCAATCGGTGGGCTAAAATCAGACACAATTATGGGTAGGATTTTCGTATATTGTAATTAAATTTTGTCAGAAACTTGCCTAAAATAAGAAGATAAAACGTGTTATCAAAACACTGATGATATGAAACCCGAAATTTGTCATGAGGGATGCATTCCAACTCACCCAATGCTTTCAGACGATCAAGCCTCGCCCCAGTGACCATTGAATTCGAGTGCACTGGAATCTGCGCTGAGACGTGATGAGCACAGACTCGTGCCAATCAACTCCATGTACCAAAATGACTGCATGACATCAGAATGGCAAACTACTCAAGGTGGATTCCCCAAAGGCATCGTGCACCTCCGTAGCGACGACAAGAGAGGATTCATGTGGCATTGCTTGATGCATTTTGTGCGCTCTCGAGAATGCTCGAAGCCAAATTACGTTCCCCCAAGAAGGCACTAATCCAGCATTGTTGCATCTTGAGTGGATTTTAGGCTTCAACATGATAATACCGCAGATGTGTGTGTGTGTGTGTCCACGTGAGTGTGTGCGACTTCAAAGTGAGACTACCTACTAAACTACACCGCTGAAATGAAAATGCGTTTCATGCGATTGGAGCAGCAAAACCATGGAGTGAACAACACACAACACACATCAATGCGTCCGACAGCCAAATGCCACGAGCACTGCCTGCATCCCAATGCAATCACACACAGCTTTCTCAATCAGGATGGATAAAGTAGAGGAGAATGGATGCATGAGTGGTGCCATGTGAGTGAAGCGTTTAAATGCTGTAAGCAGCAAACCATGAATGGGACAAAATGAGTGAGTTGCAGACCAAGATGGGAGTCAATTGCCCCATCGCCAAGCATAGACACCCACACACCTCCGCACCTCGCACTACCATGAAGCGAATGACCCATAAACACCGTAAAGAATAGAAGGACCGCTTAGCTCCTGGGATGAAGGGAATAGGAATGAATTTACACTTTTATTAGTAGACATTGAAGTAGCACAGGTGCATTCAGCAGACACTTGCCGTAAGCGCTGTCCGCATCTCAATGCAATCAGGTGCAGCTATTTCAAGTAGGCTGGATGCTGGGATGGGAGAATGGATGGATGAATGCTTCCACACACGTGAATCGTTTGGAGAAAGATTCACGCCCCCTACTTTATCTACTGTGCTCTTCTGCATCACCGCCATTCCACCATCATTTGTGACGTCTCTAGTTAATTGAGACTCATTCTTTGCTGATGGGATTCGCTTTGAAGCTGTGATTACAAATGGGAGCAGTGAACTCCAACATGCTCCACTCGTATTATCGCAGGCGATTTTGCCAGTGAACTTGATCTCATCGTCGGCCAGCAGCTACGCCTCCACCCCACACCCACTTCTGCTTATTTTTCAGTTTTGGCTGATGGATGTCTCATTCCCAACAACTACGGTGGGCACGACCTTTCTTCCCTTCTCTCTACGCCCATAAACTGCACCGTGGCGACCGTATTCCTTTGGTCAAAATGAGCCTTTGACTTGTGGCGTTAAAAGACAAGCCTATTCGAAGATCTGGATTTGGCAATTTACGTCGATCCTAGACAATCCTTGACAAGTACTTAGTGATTTTCCTACCCAAAGCCTTGTCAATGATTGCAGTCCTTAGGGTTATCACTGAATCAGATGTTTGGCAACTACCTTTCTTCTTCGCCTCCTCAGCTTCGTAAAGAGGTCAACAAGGAGACATAGGAAAGGCTGGGAATCCCACTTGTAGCACTTGGCAGCAATCCTGCATTAATAATAATCCTTATTCTATCTGCTCATCACATTCCTCACCATCTGCATCCTCATTGACGCATTGAGACTGACAAGTCCAGCATTCGGCCAGTTGGTATCACCCACTTCATGCACCAAAGTTCACGCACCCACACCTCCGGCATCCTTCAACATCATTCCACCGATGCCGACCGAATGATCAATGGAGAGACAATTGTGGTGTTTCATCGTTCACATTTTGTCAAAAGTGCAACAAGTTCCGTGAAAAAATAACAAGCGAAATTCGAGGATAAAATAGGAATCCGCTGGTTGAGTGGAATCCTCAAGGAATGGAGGCATCTACCGCACATTCATTGCAATTCCTTATCCTCGTGGTCTGCACAGACTGCTCAGTAGACCGGACTCGCCTGAAAATGCAAAATGGAACCAATGATGCGAGAATGATGGCATGCGGCATCGTCAAGAGACGTGGCTCCTGCAGATCGCTGCAGATGTGCCCAGTTAGGCCAACTGCACAGAGGCACAACCAAATTGCTATACGAAAAATTATCAAGCACCACAATTAATGCCATTCCACAGATCGTGACCACTAAGTTATCCGCGAAACGAAAAGATGCGTGGATAGGGATGGACACGACGTAGAAGTGCACAAATGAACAAGAAAATAACCTCAAGGTTAAATGACGACCAAGTGGATTTGGAAGGAGTGGATGAAGAACACATAAGCAAAGCAATAGATTGGAGTCCAATGCGATCAACGACTACTTATAATGCACAGATGCTTCTGCAACAAGTAGTTTGAGGCATCAGTTTACTAGGATCTTGCAGAAACCGTAACAACTATGGCTAGGCTCTTCCACACATTGCATAAACTTACCCTTCCATTGGGTATTGCGAGCATGGGATTCTTAAAATTAGAATGGCACAGCTCACACCTCGGCAGTTGGCGCATGTCAATCCAACGTTGGAGACAATATTGGTGCACATGCTTCAAGCTTCCGTCACACTGACATGGCGCAATTAGTGGTCCGCAAGAATCCTCGTCGGTATCGAGGCAGATTCGGCAAAAAGGCAACTCGGGACTAGAAGTGGTGGGAAGAGATCCAGTTCCACGAGGACTTTCACCTCCACGCACATTTCGTTTGGTTGACAGGGAGTAAGTGGTGGATGTACGAGAAGGAAACTGAAAGGAAGAGTGCGAGATGGTAGAAAAACTGGCACCTGCTGAATCATGGCATCTTCTCCAATGGCCTCGTTCATCCTCCCATGCGTCAGCCATCTATGCCATATAATTACAAGACAACTTCGTTTATTCGCATGTCTGCCTAATATCGCGCATAATTGACTTCATCATTGCATGCATCAATGTGACCTGACACACACTCACAGGATCGACAAATTCAGTTCACAAAGCATTTGCTCATCGTAGAACTTGCTCCTTTCCCCACACGAAGCGCGATGCCCTGCTGAATACTGCATAGCTCTTCTCATAGCAAAGGAGGAATAATAAGGCAACTCTGTCCACCGTTGCTTCATAGTGCATGAGAAAGTACCAAAGGGTAAGAGTCGGGAGCAATTGCAAAAGGAACCTCTTGGCAAAGAGAAGTGAAATCATGCCGTCACATGCGGAGAGAATTGGCGCAAATGGTGCGCAAGCATCACCAAACGAACCTCGCTCGTGGGCACACGTAGACCTCCATTCTGTAGTGGCACCACACGTCAATGTGAGACGCGAACTCAATTACTTTTGAGAGCGTGAATTGCATAGTTGACTCAACTTTTATTTATGACTCGAGCTCTTCCACTCATGTATTAGTCTCTTCCCCTTACAATCGCTCTGCATTCATTTTCTGCAATCCGTTCTTGTTGCTACGTAACTTACTTCACACAACTCTTGCTTCGCTCAGTAATACAAAAACGACTTATCACGTGATGTATCTTTTTAAAGGATTAAAGGCTACAGAATTTTACAATCCTAAATATTGTCAATGTTTAGACAAATTACATGAAGGTAGGAAGCGGCTACTGCAAAGGAAATCGCAGCTGAACAAGTCCAAACACCATGAAATCCACAGAACAAGCCTAACTCAGTGCTCCACTGAAAACAGATGTGCTACAAGCAGAAAATTTGCAAGGTATAGCTAGGTTTTAGGATCTGAGCATTTATCGCAAAACATGCAGGTTTGACATTGTCATTCAATGCGTCAAAAGCATGTCAACGGTTGCTAAGTTTCAAGGAGTCCGAATGCGTAAACAATCATTTTCACAAAATTTACCCCGTTATTCCGCATCCTCACGTCACTCCTCAGGGCGTTTTCCAAATCCTCCAGGTTCTTTAAGATAGTTGTCTTCTAAATGAACAATGACATAGATCGGCAGCGATAAAAAGCGTAGCGCGACAAGCATAATGGAAGTGAGAGGAAGCTGCCACAGAAAGAAATTGCAGTTGAACAAGTCTAAGTGCCCTGAGATTTGCAGGCAATGCCTTTTTCAATGTTGCAGTAAAAACAAACGCGCGGCGAGCAAAATCTGCAAGCTATAGCCAGTTTGGATTTAAGTATTTATCACAAAATGCGCCAGTTTGCCATTGGCATGTGATGAAACGAAAACGTGTCGGTGACTATTAACTTTTAAAGAGCTTGCATGCATGAATAGTTGCTTTAAAAATCTTACTTTATTATTCATATTGCCAGCACTCCTCAGGGTGTTTTCGAGATTACTCAAATTTTCCAGAATTCTCACCGTCTAAATAAATATTGTCAGCGATTGACTGCTACTAATAAATGCAGTTCAGCAAGCATGATAAAAGAGGAGAGCAGTCCTTACGCAATAAACTATAACTAAACAAGTGCAAGCAACCTAAATGCTGCAGAAAATGTCCTATTTAGCACTTTAGTAAAGGACAAACCTTCTACGAGTAAAAGCCTGTAAAATATAACCAGACTCGTATTTGAGTACTTATTGTCGGACATGTAAGTATGATATTAGCGTTCAATAACAGCTAAGTTTTAAAAGGCCGTGGAGCATGCCCGATCATCTTAAGAACTACATCCGGTTATTTTCTATTTGGACACCATTCTGAGTGGCGTTTTCCGAATTATCCAAATCTTTGCAAATGCTCGACATCCTAATAGGCATTTGTAATAATGAAAAGCTGTAAATGAAGGCAGCTATTGTGAAATAAACTGCAGCTAAACAAGTGCAAATACTCGGGAATCTGCAGAACATGTCTGGTCCAGTGCATCAATGGGAATATTACCGCTAGCATAATACCTACCACTTATAGCTGGGTTCAGTTTTGAATACTTGTTTCAAAATGCTTAAGCTTAAATTCTTACATTTTGGAACAATAGCATGTCGACGACTACTAAATTTCAAGAGACATACTTGCATGAATAATAAGCCAAATAAATTCACCTCACTGGTTCCACCGTCAACATCATTCCTGAGCATGGTTTCCAGATCACTCAAATTTGCTAAAATGTTTAACATTTTATTCTGCTCCATCATTTACGATGTTCGCCTGTACCTAAAAGCCACTCTAAACTGCTAACAACCGCGTCAAACCTGTGATTACGAATGGTGAACGCAAACTCGGATGCACAGATATTTACATCAATTGGTTCAGTCAAACAAACCTGTAGTCGTGTTTGACAACTTCGTTTCATAATGGAACTGAGTAAAATGATGTACCATGCCAAAAGACAGCCTTGAGCAATATGCTCCGAATTAAGCTTGATCAATGCATATTGTGAGCTGCCTTTGGGTAGTACGATGAAAATCCCAAACGCAAAAGTAATTTTCGAATTTACGGATCTCTGTACTCACGACGGCACAAGATATTGTTTCTGTTGACATCAGTCTATTCGACAACTTGTGGGTGCGGGGGTTGGATGACTGGTCACGGAGAGCACCGCAGAAGATTGGCAGTTGAAT
Organism: Taenia hydatigena; assembly: GCA_036345935.2. NCBI lineage: Eukaryota > Metazoa > Platyhelminthes > Cestoda > Cyclophyllidea > Taeniidae > Taenia > Taenia hydatigena. Next base: position 1,577,287 of record JADWOT020000004.1, read on the forward strand.
GTCCCCTCTCTTCCCTCACCAAACCACATCAACATTTTCACACTCAGGAGGCTTAGACGCAACAACACCCGCCACTGTGCCACCTTCAGCCATGGTAATATGGACAAGAAAGACAAAATGACGTTGCTTGAGTAATGGTGATATATTATGGAATAACTTCTCCATCAACACACGCTAAAAAGCATGATCCTCGAATGTGTCGAGAAAGGATCAACTTTCGACTGAAGCATGAGAAGCGAAATGTAGATGAGTGGCATGAAGGAGGGTGGTGAGCAGTCACCTGCACTTTCATTGCAGCCCCCTGGTTGCCTTCGTTCTTCCTCGTCTACCTCAGTCGACTATCATGCAATCAAAGGTAATCACATGAGGTTCATGCCAGTCTCGGTAATTTAGAAAACTCGTTTGCACCCAGCGTTGCAATCTCAGACGGGCAGAAAGTGGCCAGTTGTCCAACATCTTACGCCCTAATCCACACAAATGTGCGTCAAAGCATTTCTTCGCCGAAGAACTTCCACCATCTATCCATCCTGAGTAGACCAAACCAGTCGTCACAACATCGCATCACCCATGCGACGAAAGGCTATTCCACGAATGCACTACTGTGTGGGCAAGGGTCACAGAGAAACGGTCGCAAGCAATGCCGCATGTCAAAAGTAAGCCAGATTAAGACAACCCCATGAGAGTGCCGCGTGCCCACCCCTTAGCGAGCCACAAGTGCGGCCCTTCCAGTTGTCGTAACGTCCATGCGGCAACACTTAAACACACCAGAAGTAAAGACCAACTTAGACCCCTGTTTCCTACATGGTTCAGCTTTGATTTTGCGGATTCAACCACCTCCCACCTCCCCGTCCCCGAGACCTACCTGTGATAACAACTAAACCACCCCTGTAGGAAAGAGTTCAAACCCCCTTCCTAAAATTACACAAAACGTGGAACCACGGACAGACAAGAAGCACTACAAGTGAATCACGACTTCACTAGGCCTCCAATCATTCATTTAATCTAGCAACCAAGACAATGCGTCGACATTCATCAGCCTCTTCCTCTCCCTCACATCGCATCACTCGCTACCCATCGAGTTGAGACAGCATCACCAACTCTGCGGGCCCTGAAGTGACACTTCCGTTCAATCACCCTCGATTGTACACCACTCTTACACTTCCATTTCACGTAGCAATGTCATTCGTCCGTCGACTATAGCACTCAGCCGTGTAGGCCATTTCCACGCCGTAGCCGTCAATACTCCATACAGTGCACAACGCACTTCCCGCCAGCGTTGATCGCACTCCCTTGCATGCCAACACGCAGCAAGAAATGCACTCACCATTAGGCATGGCATAGGTAGACGCATACTGGTCCAAAGTAAAGGTAAAGAAATGCTGCACAGATGAAAAGCGCTCAACTCATAGCTCAAGGCATCAGATGATGCTCCGTAGGAAGAAGCCCCCTCAAACCCTGCAGCTCCCTAACCTTACATATTGGTATGCAATCAGAGGATCAGAACACATTTACAACATATTTCATAATTATGCCTTTGCAATTGCCAAGTTCTCAAGCCTGCGCACGCTCAGAAAGAGAAAAAGATGACTCGGATCACAGAAGGGTAACATGTAGCATCGGTACTGTCATGAGAGAGCAAACAAAGTAGACCGGAAATGATCGGCACCAATAGACATCCTTTAGAAAACGTCGCATCCTCATCCTCTCTTTCCTCCCACTCTTACGTCATCGAAGCGATGGTGCCCCACTCACAAACTATGCAACAATTTCGAAATAAGAAAATGGCAAGAATGCACCACCACCTAAACGAATAATTTGTAACAATCAACTCACCTCTGGTAAAACAATTGGAAGATGCGAAACGGAATAGCAGGATCAATTGACAGACAAGTCAAGCATCGATGGATAACGAATGAGTAACCAGAAATGGATGCATTGAAGAAAAATACACAAGCGGAAGGAAGGATGAAATGAAGCACCGTTGACTTCCAACAACAATAGAGAGCGAATAAATGCATTCCGAATCCACGCAACCAGCCACAACGCACATTGGACACACCGTTCTGCGAGCATTTTCTTCCGATGCATAGTTACTCCAATGTGGCCGATGTTCCTCCTCCCTTTTCACAGCCTCGCATCTCACACTTCCCACACTGGCCCATTTCAATCCAACATCCAATACACTTCCCACGGGCATAGTTTGTACTTCCGCAGGACGAATGGCACGCAATCAATCCTCCACAGGAATCCACATCCACATCATTCGAAGATTCACACCGGAATCGCCGCACATTCGACGAGAGCAGAAACCATAACCCTTGAGCATTCCCAATCCAATGAGGCGGTAGGTAGGGAGACACAAATGTGGTAAGTGCAGGACAGAGGCGTCTTCCACGCCACATCACCTGCAGCGAAACGTCGAATGAATGAGGAAATGAAGGAAGGTGGTGAATCGACCTTCTCTCGTCCCCTTCTATCCGCGTCATCACTGTTCTTCCTCTTCAACGCTAAACTTGCAAAATACATTCAATCAACCATCACAACTCAGTGATCCACATTACCCATCATTCCACATTCAAATCATTCAACGCATTCCAACTCAAAACGATGCAAATTCTGACAAGCAGAAAGTCCACCGTCGTCCAATATCTTGCGTCCGGGTTAACACCTCCAGCATCGAATACTCCAAGTCCGCAAAGCATTCACCCCTCTTACCAATTTATCCAAATATCTACTACACTGGGTTTGGTTTACGCCCAAAAAACAAAATCGGTTGCCAGAGCAACAGGAAAATGGTAAGATAAACCACCCGCCAACATACAACCATGCGTGAGGAAATACCACTGCAAAACAGCCGCGAGTAATTGCAAACGAAACATTCCGTCGAAAATGCACATGCATTTGCCGTCATATGCCAACCAAATTGACGCGAGCGGTGTCAATACACCGGTTTGCAATGCCCCTTCATATGCACGTCCGCTTGCCCATTCAACGCGACCAAAAAATACCAATCTGGGGCGAGACAGTTAAGGGGCACATCGAAACACTCCCTCTTATCTGCTTGACTTCTGTCACGCCGAATGGCTCACACAGATACTGAGTTCCAAGCATGCACGCAGTTACTTCCAACTAGTGAATGGAGCATTCGACTCCCAGCCACAGATCAGCCATCACAACAAATGACAACATAGCATTAGGCTTCAATTAAGGATAATTCACTCACCTCCTTGTTTGCATCACATCATCGCAAACTGGCGTAATCATGAGATTGAGAAGACGATCAGGAACATGGAAAGTGCTCCAAGCTCAGGAGAACAGGAAAGCGATTGTCGCCTGAAATGTTGCACATTGATGCGCATTAACTGGTCCGACTACTCCAAGTGCACAAAGCAATGGCCTTCCGTTGAACATCAGTTCACTGCACCAAACATTGCGTGACGCCGAGTACCGCAAATTTCGTGTCACAGCAACACGACTGACTGTTTCCAATCCAACAAACATATTTTGCACCCTTGTCACACAGACACGGCATAACCAATCGTCTACAATGGCCCAACTGCCTGTCATTCATAGAGCAATTTGATTTGCATTAAAAATGACGAAGACAAAGGCAGTAACTAATAATGGCGATCAGAAATGCCTCACTGGAATTGGTCCCATGCGGCATTAGGTAAAGAGGAACAAAGGAAAGGGTAAAAGTGTAGGGTAAACATGAGTGCAACCTTTCTTCGTTTGCAACAAAACGTCCAATAGGAAAACGAATGGAGGTGGAGAGTCCATCACCTACAGTTCTGTTGTTGCCTCGTGATTGTCTTCGTTCCTCCCCCTCCTCCTCCTCCTCCTCCACGTCAGACGTTCGCTAAAAGGAAATATCGTGGTATTCAGCGAACACCACTGCAAAAAACTAGCAAGCCTCAATCACTTCCGAAACACTAACTACAAAGTGCCGCAAGGAATCTGCCTTTCAGAGATCTAACATGTATCAAGTTGCAAGGCGAATGATACGTTCTTTTGTAGTGGCAAGAGGGAATAGCTCATATAAACCTTGCATGTCTATAAAGTGTTCATCTCGTCGATAACACCACATGTAGAGCAGACCACCTTGTTATATTCGCAATTGTGGTCTGTAACACCCTCAGAGTCACCTAAATCCTCAACGCGAAAATTAATGGCCATAAAACCTCACAGCAAACGCTCACAAAAAGGGCATCCGCAGCCTAAAACCCCAAATACAACACAATTAGTGGACCTCAACGAACCGACAGAGATCCAGATGAGGCAAGCGAAACAGCACACTTAAACAAACTTTTGGAAAATAAAACCTTAACTAAAAAGTAAATTTAAGGCTATTAGAAAACACAGTCAAATTTTGTTGCAGCCTTTGAATTTTAAAAACAAATAGAAAACTAGATTATGTGATTTATTTCTGATCTGTCATTAGATTCCTCACGACGGTAGAAGGGGCTGGTTTAAGTGTTCCCTTCTCCGAACATAAATATTTCGAACTCACAGGACTCGTGTATTCATGCTTTACTATGTGCACCACCTTAAATGTAGTTGTTCAAATTCGCCAATTGTAGCCTGCGACACTTGTCAACCCAAGAATCAAACCAAGTCAGTGAAAGCAAGAGGCGGAAAAGAGAACATTATATTAAACACGTATAATTGAGTGCAGCAGACTTGTCTGATGACAACAATTCAACTGAACATAGTCTTTGCGACGCTGCCAGTCCTAGAGCTGAAATGATGCTAAAAGAATGTAAACAGGGTTTGGAAATGTCCATAAAGACGAGGGTATATGGAACGAATCTGTGTTCGTAAAATAATGTGGTGTGAGTCAGGAGGCAGGAGCTCCTAGTGAGCTCTCTCTTTTTTTGCTTCACACGTACCAATCATCGCTAATTGCAACTGCAAGAGGTACAGCAACCCCCACACCATTGTTGGTGGCTAAATACACATGATTTAACGAATGCCGCTGCGCTTGTCAAAGGTTCACATTGGTGCCAGTGACACCAACAGTGATAATCTCCCGCCAGTCAAAAGGCATTTAGGCACCACGGTAAAGTCGTGGTCGTGGGGTGCCTGATATCAATTCAAATGACACAGATCTATCGCCACACCATTTTCTAACACAAACTTCCTTCTCTACCCTCTCCACGATGTAAGCTTGAATAACATTATGCACTATTTTGACATAGTGAGGAGGAATTGAGGATACTG
>JADWOT020000004.1:1582606-1602606 GCA_036345935.2 Taenia hydatigena
GGTATTCACTCAGCTCAATTGATGCATCATCTGGTTCTCGTGAGCTGCGATAACTTCGCAGCAAGAATGGGTGGACTTGCAGTCTAAGTTCCGCAGTACACACCATCTGTGGAAATCGGAACAATGTGTGCTGAGCAGAGAGAGACGGAGACTGAGAGCGAATGCAGGCATGAACCAGGTAACTTGGAAGCATTGAGAGATGTGTCAAGTAGAGAAGAAAGAATGTTAATCAATCCTACATTGCAAGTCCGGTTACGGTGCAATTCAATGTACTTACCGGCGTCACTGTGGTAAGCTGAAATGTATGTTGCGAAAATGGATGCGAATTAGTTACCAGTAAATGCTTCTCGTAGCGTTGCACCAACATGAAACAACGTGTGCGGGTCCCAATGCTCTTAGTCAGCCGCAATCCGATCCTTCCACCACAATAAAAATGTTGGCCATCTTATGATTGTGATTGACGATTGTGTCGAGAATTCACGTGGATACGTCGAGGTGTTCTTCTTGGTGAACTCGCACATACAATTGTCGGTGCATCCAATAATCGTGGTTGACAAATGGAGGTTCCTTAGCCAAAGGTACTGCTAATAGGCCTGTTTGGGAGTAAAAACCATCAATTGCAGGAGATTTGCATTGGATACTCGAGAAATTGTCGCGCTGTGCGTGGTTTGTGATATCCTGACCAGTCCAGACATGCACAACACTATATTTCGATGGTCGCACCAACTCAGTGCTTCTGCGGCTCACAAAGCTCATTCCATTTCACGTAGAGACACTCAAGTGAGTGAATGAGTGAATGATTGAAAGCGTCTGTACAGCCAACTGCAAGTGTGTTGCAGTGTCTGTCAAAGCAAAGCAGCAGGTTACTTCTGCTCACACCCATGTGACAAAGACGATTTGCAAGATTACCAAAGCTACCTTGGTGGGTTTTGTGTCGAACATGTGGCAAGACGGGTTGAGGGTGTAACTGAGTGTTCTGCAACCATCGTGCTAGCGACTTCACTTCATACTGCACGACTGTCTTGCAAGAGGCAAACATATCGCCAAATACACCACCGATGGAGCAGAGAACTATTCCGCACGTCAAACACGTAAATGTGGCCTAAGTAGTTTGCCTTATTCCGCTCTCAGCAAAGTCTCAAAGCGCAATAATTAACTAGATGGAAAGAAATGCTGCCCACAATGAAGGCAAAACCAGCAACACTTTTTCCAGATTCGCTAGGCTTTAGGTGCGTGTGAGGCACGTGACAATTTAGCTCATTAATCTGCGTTCAACGTATAACAATGCTAAGTCAGTTTGTGCGAGCTTGCATAGAGGTCTGCAGGGCTGCGTTAAAGTCGTTGCTGTTGTTGTTGTTGAGGCCCTAGTGGTTCATCCAGGGTGGGCCAGATGCCATCGAATTGACAATAGATGCTCCACAAAACATGTGCTTGGTTTCATGGTAAGAAATATGAGTCAAATTGGGTGCGGCTTGTTTGTTTGTTCGTGGACGTGAAGGAGTGATCTGAGTGGAAACGTTAGGACAGCTGGCTGGCGGTGGTGAAACTGTTTGAGATTGTTATCTATCAGCTCGGGTGGAACTAAAGAGAAATATCGAACGACAAGCGCAAAGGACTTGCACAATGTGTCACAAAGAGCAAACAGAAAGACGGAAAATTGCCGACCTTCAAATAGGCGACTGCAAATGTTGTAGTCGATGTCGCATAGCAGTTGTGGCACTTGTGAAACCACCAAAGATGATGTGGTCAGTGATACGATGCGTTTGTAAGCTCCTATAAATTTCACATTATTTCTCCACAAGCCGTTGTCTTTCAGAATGATAGCATGAGTGTCGGCACTCTCTGATTGCGCTTAAGAGCCTTCAACGCTCACGCACCTTAGCAACCACCTGACTGCAATATCTTTTATTACCCCAACAATGACAATTTGATAGTTTGGGTGTCACTTCAGTATCGCGACACTAAGTTCAAATGCCCAATGTTGTAATCGGTTTCGTTAACAGTCCTGATACCTCAATGATGCCCGACGACCTCTTACTCCAACACCAAGTCAAGTTTGGGTTGTTCGGATAGTGAGGGAAACACTCGGTTGTTGGCAGGCAAGGCAAAGCATTTCTTGTGAGGAGCATTGGTTGACGATGCTGTGCAGGAGAACCAACCCACCGAGTGGATCGAAGAAGAGCGTGGTCTTCACCGCATTGCCCTTTGGCTCAGCTTCACTACTACTAAGTCAACACTTGTAGCTGCACCTACGCATTGTGCAAATCCATTAGCATATTCTGTAATCATCAATAACAACATCAGAAATGGGGAATGCGGAAATTTCAGGCCTGTAGAAATTGTTGTCAATTCCTCAGTACCGTAGATGGGTAAATGCGAGTGTCTGAATCGCTTACCCCAGTTTGGAAATTGGTCTTCTCTTTGAAAGATTTGATCTGATGGACGAGATGTTTTGCGCCATTGGGCAAAAGGTGCTGTGAAATGCGATTGTGAATAGTTTTAAATTGTTTTGCAACTTACCAGAAGAAGTCGATCCCGTTAAATATCATCAGGTAGCGAATCGAGTCAGACTCCAATCAATGCAGAAGACAATAACGCAAACCCACTTCCGAATTTGCTTCCCGATGGCTTTGACGCATCTAGTTGTGAGGAGGTGCTACCCATCATGAAGGCAAAATCAACAAGTCGTTTGTTAATTTACCAAGCTTCTGGTGAATCTGAGATCGTGAATGTGTGTAACAGGTCTAAGTGAGCGTAACTGCTTCTACCAGCAAATCGTTTTGTCACAGCAGCAATTAAAGCAAACACATTTGCTTCTTGGAGTGTATTTACAAACGAAAGGCACTACCTAAAGCGCAATAAATCAGTGGCAGTGGGGAATGCTGACGAAGTGAAAAGGGAGCGGTGATTGCCAGCATGCCACCTCCTCATGGCTAAAGCAGGGTATTGCATGCAGTTGTAGGCACCTCAATTTTACGCATGCATCTCTTCGGTTGGCTGATGTGTTGGAGCTGCAGCCACAACCGTGAGCATCACACAGCACTTGCGCTAGAGGTGAAAACCTTAAAATTGCAGTGCTGCTGGTGAGATTGTGCGAGAGCATCCAACTCCGCCTTGCGCTCGTGAGGGCACATTCAACGTAAACAGTGCATATAACCTGACGATTATGGTGTAGTTGAAAGCACACTTCTTTCCTTACGTATAACCATGTGCTATCAAAAAATTGCAAAATTGCAATAAAGGCAAAGTAATTGAATCAGATTGGGGCGTTTACGCAACATTCATGGAGCAGAAAGGATTGCGGAAAAACATTTCTTGTCATTCTAAAGGTCAGATTGGCTAGCCGTAGTAGGATTTAAACCAGGCTTTTTGCTGCTGATGCAGAATAATGCAGGTGATGGCATGTGCTCCTCGGTGTCATGGCTTGCTGGCTGTTAATGCCTGCCAACGTGTCACACAGACACCAACCAACCAACCAACTGTGCGAAGGCAATGCTACCCACATCGCACGGACAGCCACGACTTTGGGAATGCGTATAAATAAACAGCAGTGCAAAATATTTTGCCAAGTCCTCGGCGCTTTGCATAAATGAAAGTGGTCTCCGCCTAGCAGGATAGGGTTGGATGGGAATGCGTGCCATGTCCTATCACACGGAAGCTGGCGATGCTGCACGCAGTGCAAATTGCAGTGACTGCCACCATTTGCTAGAATTGTTTGTCCTACAGCTGAATCCACTTAGCGAGATGCGAGGTGGCGCATATCACCCCGTCCCATCTGGTTTAATCTGTCTAGGCAGAGACGACACTTAAAAGGTGTCCATCAACAGCACCAACCAATGCTTCTCACAAAATTTGTATGAGTTCACCCGTCAATGACTAAGCATTTCCTCAACACAGACCAGCCGTTACTAAAGATGGACTAAGGGCTATCAAATTCTGCACCTACCCAGAGTCGAGTGAAGTACTCGACGTCGATAGTTGGGGCCATTTGTCTTTTATGATACAATCTTTCTAGGTGAGAACCGAGTATGGAATAAATATACCGATTCAAATGGCCTCAATTAGTTATGTATAGCACTGAGTACTTTCAACAATAATCTGTACTTACTCCATTTAACATAAGTAACAAATTTTTCCTTACTAAGCATTCTGCAATTTTATTATATTTGACTTACAAACGAGGAGCCTTATAATCCCTTCCATTCTACTGCGAGTTGGATTTTTAAAAATGACTTGAAACTCTCAAATTTACCTCTAATCTCCATTCTCAACGCGGGATTTTACCCAAAAATCTGCTCTTCGCCGCAAAGGACTTAAGCATTTGTCGTAAAACCCGCTTTGAAGAGCGTTGCGTCACTTTATTCCCATTTTCTTTATCGACTAGAAAGTGAGGTTGATGAGTCAAATGTCAAGAGTCTCCAACTACCTGTATTGCGGCCTTTTACAGCCCAACCCAAACAAAGTTGTCGATTGGTTTGGCGTCCAGTTCAGACAAGAAGTTGGACCTCTATTTGAGTAAAGAATCTCAGCAGCATAGGGACCAATACGCTCAGATGTCTAGCCAGCAAACTAACCATACGATCGGATTTAGCTTCCTCGTTTTGGGCCTGTTGGCGTTGTGCTTTGGTTGGCCTTCGTTGATATCATTTAGGAGAAGATGATGGAACTCAGCGTTGGCCCTGGGCAAAAATTTGAAAGCAATAACACCTATTCGTTATGCTAAAGCTCAGGACGAAATTGTGATAATTTGACAAACGTAATGCAATCACTATTTAGTTTAGCTGACTTTATATTTGGCAGTTGATTAGGCAGTCGTGATATTAGGATTCGACAAAAGTGGAAGATATGCATGCATGTGTTTTGTTGTTTAGCAAAAGCATTAGTCGAAGTAGAATACCCGAGAATCTGTGTTTAAAAGGCACATTAGGCAGCAAATACTGCAAAACACCTAAAATAGCAGGGTAGCTATGGTGCATATTGAGTATACAAAGATTAGTTTGATTTGCGTTATTCAGTTGGGCGGGATTCCCAACAGATACTTCAAGTTGAAAGCAAGCTTACGTGTAGAGGATTCTCCCTCTGCCGCCTCTTCCCTCCTACCATCCTTGCTGTGAAAAGGCTGGACAATTCTGGACACTTTTATTTATAACACAAGAAGACAATGCGGTAGCGGAGCCGAATTAATTACGACGAGAGAGACTGGGACTCGGCAGAGCATCCACGTTCGTCCACGACCGCGTTTAAGTTGTCGCTCCGCAGCTCGCCTACAAAGTACATTACATTATTACATTAAGCTTGTTTTCGGCTTTCTTGAGTTGCATATGCGATGATGCGGCGTCGGATCAATTAACTTAGGTTCAGAAAAACAAGCAAGTAATGTCGGCATTTCCTAAAAGATGTCTCGTGATCACCTTTTGCATTGGTTCAATTGGCCTGCTTTTAAGCGGATGATGTCGCGCATTACTTGTGCTCGTCAAAGCAATATTGTCATATGCGCCCATGTATTATCAAATTTTGCAATGTCATCCTCTGAAGTCATCGCCAAATGCACTTTTGTGTGTGGCCAATGATTACTGAAAGAAAAAGTGGCATCAACTCTAGACCTGACCGTGATTTCGGTCAGCACATTAAGTCCAAATAATTATTTAATTTAAATTTTCAGGCGAAAAGCGCCAGCTTATCACATTGCATACTGATCACAATAACGATCACATCTACGCTTGATTCAATTTCGGTTTCGATAGTTATCGGCCACAAACGTTTATTAAGGTGATTCAACACATTTCCACGGGTCTTTTGACCACACATAAAAATTCATTTAAGGATGTTTTCAGGGATTGACACTAAGGAAATTCAATAAATTGAGTACAAATGACAACATCTTCTTGACGGTCAAAACAGAGCATGTCATCATCCGATGAAAAGCAGGCCGTCCAAATTAACGTAAGAAATGGCTAACAGACGCATGTTTTAAAACATGCTGGCGTAACTTACTCAATTTTTTCGGACTTAAGTTGGTTTCATCGACGCTTCAATGGTTGAAGTGATTGTAAACTCCTCTCTGGGGGTTCCGATTTGCAGCCTAGCCTAATTGCCTTTTAATGGCATTTTCTGAGGCCTGAACATAACTACGTGGAAAGGCAAGTGCCTGCTTTACCTTGCTTCGTTTGCATCATACAGTGTGAATGCTATGATTAATAGCGCTAACATGAAATGGCCTGCTAAGAAGCATCGTGCAGTGCTGCGTGGACTCGATGGCATTCGCCATTCGACTGAAAAAAAACAGATTTTCCAGGCCTCTGAAGCGCCCTCAAAAGTAGGCTCAAAAATGTCATTCACTTCAAGCTATTCATTTGTTTGAGCATTGTTTCAACTTTTAAGTTTGTTTCGCATCTCAGTGGAGGTTTAAAACACCAAACTTCCTTTATATTTACGTGCCCATTCAGTGTTTAGACATTTGATGTTCTTATCATCCCATCTATCTGTGGTAGTTTCATGTTATAAGTCTTATTTTTGTTCTTTTACCTAAATAAATCACCCAATACTAACGATTAAATATGGCTAGCAATTTTCGTGGGTGTTACAGCCGTAACTTTGGTTGATCCACCCTTTTTTACTGTTCTTTTTACATTCAGTCTCATCTTAGAGAGCATCTTTTTGCCATTCCCAGTGGTATGTTGAATTTAATGTGCATTTTTTGGTCTAAACTTAAGTAGCTTTTAAAGACTAGAAACGCACTTTACCGTTGGTGCTGTTTAAGTAGATTGTTTGAAACTAATAATTCTACTCTACGCGGTGTGGTGCTGGTGGTGGTATTGAGGAACTGCTTTTCGAAAATGATCATCATTGGCTTCTGTGACGACTGAATTAGTGTCAACGATTTTCCCTGGAAAGTGCGAAATTCTTGTTTTTACATTTTCTGCGCGTCAAACTGCTTGTTTTTGTAAGAGAAGGGAGGCCTCTTCCTGGGGTACAGATGACAGAAATGGATCAACTGGGCAATCGCGTAGCCAAAGGTCCTCTGCTTCTCACACACACGAATGGGGAAATAGCATACTGCTTCTCACAATATTCGAGGTCAAGGATATTAACACTTGAGTAGATTTGAACATCATCAAATTTGTATCCCATGAAGCAGCTTTTGATAGCACGGCGGGAAACGAATCTTCCGGTGCTGTATGAGTGACACGTTTATGGCCTTAATGTGGAGGTTTCAAAGCAAACGGAGGGACAAATGTGGTTGACTGAGATCGCCACATCTATAGGACCCGCTAAAAACAGAATGCTTATATTTCAACGTCTTTCTTCATAGCGTCAGATGTGGCCAGGAGGCTGAGGCGACACAGTAGATTAGCCCAGTGCCTCATCGACTCTGCCCTTTCGCGTAAAGTCTGAGCTAATTTCTTCCTCCAGTCCAACTGCCTAGCACTACTACTTTTGGAGCATCACTATGGGAGGGTAACAAGTAGTTATGGCCTCAACACCAGAGCCAGGCTTGCCGAGCTCAGTGTCAGTTGACACAATCGCTCCCGGGGCCACGATTTGATGGCTCCATCTGAGCTTGGTGCCACACTCATGCGAAATATGTTCTTCATCAGGTGTGGCATCTGTTCACACTAACTCATGCCGCATGAAGAGTGCCTATTAAATGTCCTTGCACAAAGATCAAATGCACCTCTTCCATGCATTCTTTTTAGTAGATATGTCACTAGAAATAGTTGTCAACTTGTTTGCTGCGTTGGCCGATTTCTCTCGGAGCCGTTGATGGTGATCGTGATGAGGTCGCCATGATAAAAATGACTGAAGAGCAGCAGCGAGGCATCTGCAGCTGCTTCAAAGTCCTAGTCAGAAATAGCAAGGCAGCGTTAGCTCGATTTTCTGATAGAATTTACAAATGCTCATCGGATTGTGTAGCCGATGCATGTGCATGCCTTCCTTTTGCGTACTTTTTTACTCTACCATCAGCAGTTTATTTTGATCCTTTTGTTGGGTAGGAATTTTGGCTCAGGAGATTACGATGATGTTAGTTAAGCTGCTCAAAGTTCGATTAAAAAAATGTTAATTTGGAGCTTCATGCTTATATGATGTTAATCGGAGACCGACAACTTGTCTTCTTGAGCACTCTCTCACTAAACAGCCTGTTAACAGCTCCTTGCATTGCAACTGCCTACAGCACATTGTTACTTGGGATTGCAAAGCAGGCAAGTTGGGTGTTCACATGCCTACTCGTGCGTGTGTTTCGTGGGATGAGGTTGAAGATGAAATGTTGAGTGCTCCGGCAATGGTATGGGACAAATCCATGCACCAGAGGTCGAGAGCTTGTAAATGAATGGCGCCATTGATGTTCTAGGCATGAAGCCAGCTGGTTGGTAAGACAATGCGAAATGAGTTGCACACGCTTTCTTCTGCACGTCCACATGCGTGAGCACCTCAACATCCACGGTTTGTTCTTCTTCGTGAAGTGTTGGATGTGTACAAGGCATAATTCATCAGTTGGTGTTTCTGTTGCACTGAGTTCGCAATTATGGTGATCTACGCAATTTGGTTAATCTGTTTTGGAATTAGAGACGATCCCTCCACCTCTCGGCTTAGTCTGTTGCTGAGAACAATTATCGGTGAGGTGTCATAAGGTAAGATGCGCGTATCGGTATGTGTGGGACGGAGGCTAGAGTTCACCACTGATGGGTGTGATCTGAAGGCACTCGCTAATGAGCAACCCTTCCAAAAACTTCTTTGACTAAACAGCCGTCTACTGCTTTGAACAGCAGATGTTTCACTTCAAAGGCTCAATCCTCCACGTGGTCTTTCCGCTGCACTCTGCTTATAAGTTTGCTAACCTACGCCCCTCTTCTTGGTCAAAAGACTTCCCAATCCCCACAGATAAGGACCACCTAGTCATTCAAGCAAAGTGTATGGTTTTGTTCTTACGGAATATTTGAGAGATAAGGGGAGATTGCTCAACGTAAGCAACTTGACGTGCTCGAAGCACGCCTGTTCATTAAGGTCTAAAGTTGGCTTTCTAATGTTTGGCTTATTTGGTTGAGGATCTTATACTTAAAGGGATAAGCTGGCATGGGAAGGCCGAATGCGCCGGGGATCCATTTCTTGTTCCCGGTCTTTATCATACCTCTAAGCGTTGAAGGTGGTAGGGGAAGCAACGACCCATGAATTGACGCGCCATTAAAAACGAATCCGTCAATTCTACTTTAACCCCAGAATGCTTGCCTGTGGTTACCTTCACCGGAATATCCAACTTTGCATGGCTAATAGCAACTAGCTTGGCGAACTAAAATATGAAAATGCTGTGGGATAAAGTAGCGTGACATTACTCATTCTCCAAAAGGCCATACATATTGCTCTCTTAAAATGAGTTCCCGTGCAGAAGGTGGTTGCGAACACGTATACAAATTTGGCATTCGCGATTTGCCCATTCGATTTAAAGGAGGAAGGCTTATGCCCCCGGGAGGGACTAATGCTAACCTAGTCAAGTTGAAGCAAATGCTGACGGTGTAGGTTGAGGTGCCATTGGATCCACTCTTTGTCAAGGTAAAGGAACGAGAGCGGGCGAGACCCTCAATAGCCGAGACATGGAAATTTCTGCTATTTTTATTCACATAATTCAGCAGTTCTCTTGTTGCCAAATCAATCAGAGAATCTACGGAGATGCCTGAAAAGTGTTTGTCAACAGCGGAGGATGTTGCACTCACCATAACTCACAGTGAACCTTTCAAATGATAGAACTTCATGTCGAAGGAGTAGAGATCTGCTTCGCCTCAGTAGTCGCAGTGTATCGTTAGTGTTTCCGGTGAGAGGGAGTGGTGAGTGGTCTTTTATATCTAACCAGTTGGGTGTTTGCCAATGGCAATTCTTGGCAACCCATACAACGTCGCCTTCGCCAGTGCAATGATGGAGGCGTGAAAGTGGATTGCAGCACTATGGCGCGCACCTGCAAATTTAACCAGAGGAGGCATCATCCACTCCGACTTGTTTCCGCCTCTGCGGCAAGACTTATAGCATGTATAAATGTGTGCGTATTGACGGGTATCCACCCAAAAAGTGGCAATTTTATAAAAAAGTTGAATTATGTTGAGGTCTTCATTGTGCGCTCACGTGTGACGTAAAATTAGCGCGATATTTTGAAAAAAAACAATATTTTTTTGATTAAATATTAGAGCTGTAGGAGCAGGTTGGTGGTCAAACGTCAAACTAACATCTACCTAGCACTGGATGCGGTCTAACAGGCCAAATGTGGTGCCTTCACCCCTGCGCAATGCAAACTTGTGTATTCAGCACTGACTTGAATTAATCGTCGCACAGATCTACGAAAATGTGCCTCTAGCTTGACCTCTCCTCAATATTTTGCGTTGCTGATGCTGCACTTTAGGTGCTAGCAACCCAAGATGCTTCATATTTACGCTTTTCTCTCCTCTTTGGTGATCAAGATGCATATTTGACTCGATTGTTTGATTAAGAGTGAAGGATAATTTTGGCAGTCGCATCACCCCGCACTGTCGATCGCTCCCTGCCTCCTTGTTGCAGTCCTTGCCGCCAACCTTTGGTTTAGCTAAGTCACCGATTGATAGGAAGTGCTACTCATTTGCAGAATGGTGAAACCTTAGCCGTCGACCACGATGATTCCATGATTGCAGGTACGCTGTGCTTAATCTCGGAGAAGAATGTCTTCGGCTCTTTTATACGTCACCCTCATGGTCAGCGTTGTATCGGTTTCCCAGCCTTTTATAGGAAATTCGCCTCAACATCGCCAAGGTAGGTTATAAAGAAACAATCAACAGTTTTAGATTTAACTGCCAGATGCAAGAACAGTGAAAATTGAGCAAACGAAGGCGGATGCATCTGTGCAAGTGAAGACAGGCGCGCGTATCAAAAATAAACTGGAAATGTGGGCATCTGTTTCAAAAACCGGCTGTAGTTCAAATTTGTGGCCCCTTATCAATTGCATTAGTGGTGATGAATGAATTTTCTGTCAACACGAAGGACGAATTTGGATGCTTTGCTCTGAATGCAGCAGCACTTTAAACCTATCCACCTGTGCACGATCCCGCAGGTCCTTTCCAAACAGAGAGTGAGCAATAGAGAGAGACAATTTATTGTTTAAAATACTTCCGTTAAGTACAAAGTGTTAAACAAGCTCCATGAAGGCGGCTTATCCACTCATTTGTAGCCACAATTGTCAATGCTAGTTCCAACACAGTGGCATGTTCCCCAGCCAAAGGAGCAGTGCACAATGTTATCCTTCCACAACTGCACTTTGCATTGCGCACAACACTTCAAGCACTTTGATTTCGTCACAACCTTATTCATTCAAACAACCACAAACCAAGACAATCATTGTGGACTTAAGTTCAACTTCTGCGTAATGGTTCAAACCCTTCTTCAACTTCCTCTTCTTTTTCTTCATCGATTAGTGGTTATTTTGCTCATCTGTGACGTCCTCCACCCATTAAGATCCTGCTCGCACTTCAGTGTGGAGGGATTGTTGCCGTCTGCCTCCAGAGCGTCTTTGAATATCTCGCTACTTCTACGGTCTCCTAGCTAATCGCTCCGAAAGAGAAATGCACTACAACAGCATCCCAGTGTATCAATCATAAGCCTTCCCTTTTGAGCAGGTCCTGTGGTAAAATTGAGAACTACCACAGCTACCACAATGCTAATGGTGTGATGGGCTCGAATTAACCTCTTTCCTAGTCGGTGACACAACACGATTTATTGCATTTAGATAAGCTTTGCGCACATAATGTAAACGTTACCATGCACCTAACCGCATATTGAAAGGTGACCTCTCCGATTTGCTTGCCTTCGGTGTGCTGGGTGTAATTACGGTGTGCTTAAGGGTGATGCTAAATGGGTCCGCTTGGCAAATTAGTGATGGGGCGAAATCCGCAGTGCTTCTCCAGTCCGTCTGCTCCTTGTTTGTGTCCAACTTGCACAACCTGATAGTGAAAGACAAGCAATTGTCCAGCTAAGCCATATGGAATTAATGCAATTTAAGCATTAGATTAGCGTCAGCTAGTCTCGCATACAGCAAGAATGGTCGTATTCGTGCTACATAAAATGTGGATTCTGTGGATACACTAGCACTAGTCCCCTTAAAATCTGGGATTTTTAGGCACTTTCGAATTTTTTTTACGTTTAGACAAGTAAACTCGGTCACCACAGATCACTCATTACAACTGTGTTGGTGTAGTGCTGGTAGGGTAACCGATAAGACGAAGCCAATGCATGCCGAGTGAGCATTCAATATAAATTATCCGTCAACTTTCACGCAACATCTTTCCCAACGACTCTACTCACATGAGTGACAGGTGCGTCATTGCTGCCGTCCAGGAGAGATTTGGGCTGCAATAGAGCACACATGATGGGCCCAAATAAACTTCCAACAAGTGTGTCACGGTGCAAATAGAATCACACCATCAGTTGCTCGTTCCAGTCATCGCCATTTCATCACTCCTGGAGAAGACGCCTCATCGTGCCTTACTTGGAGCGATATGAAGGCACTGTCGGTTGTGGGGTATGTGGAGGAGCAAAAAACGTAGTTTGCGAATTCGGTCAAGAGTAATATGATAGATAGGTAATGAGAACAGTTAGTAAAACCTTTGAGTGCTTGAGCAAGGTGCGGTATGCGTTTCAATGTTTCGCCAATCATTCTTCACATACTACAAGAAACCAATCGAGGAGAAGGAGGAGGAGAGAAGGGCTATCAGGTAACTCTTAAACAAACAACTCACAATTCCCATTTGTGTCAAAGTCATTGAGAGGGTCAGATGACTACTTTGCGATTTCTAAATCCATTGAATTACAAAGCACTAAGACTATCGCTTCTGTTTCCTGATAATAAGAGGGAGAGCTCGCTTGTTAGTAGAGCACGAAACACGTTGTTTTGAAGATTGTTTATTTAAAGTTTGCTATGGGTGCTTTGCATTTGCACATTTGAAAAGTGCTGTGCGTTGAGCATTGGCAGAATTTCTTATGCAGCGCAAATGAAAGGGCAACAATAATGATAAATGCTAAACAAACCATCTTAGGGAAGTAAAGTAAAGTGGATAAGTTATAAGCACACTTATGATGCTTTTACTCAAGTGAGTGTCAAATGGACTGCAATGGATCAGATGCGAGTTTCTCAGTGTCACTTTGAAGAATGTCACTTCAGAACACTAGAATTCTACCTGCACTGCCTCGCGCCTATTATTCCGACAATACTGCACAGGGATGGATCTTCCATCCTTCAAAGATTGCAAAAGCTGCTGACGTTGTGATTTCTTGCCTTAATGCAGCAGCCTGTGACACTTTCGTGGGACTTGTGAAAGATCAAAGACTGTCATAGGCTTTGAGGCAGTCAGTGCGATTGATGGCGATAGCCTCAGTCGCCCTTACTTGCATCCTAAGCACTCGTCCCCCAAATGGAAGAGATTGGGATAGTAAGTTGCTTATTAAGAGCAGATTTGTGTGCTTGATCAGCATCCTCTCGAGCTCTCAATCTAACGATCAAAAGGCGCAGAACTTGAAGCCTATGATGTTCATCACCAAAGCATGCATGTAAGCGAAAAAGGAGACTGCGGTGACTGGTCACGCACCCGACGACTGACTGCCTCGGCGTTCTCGGCCTGCTTACGTGAACTGCCTGGTCTTGTCCATGAAGTGAGAATTAGTGAGCTCAAAGTACATTTGCGCTTGATGTGAGTCAAACGATAGAAGCACTGGAGTGCTCTACTCCCCAAAAGATGGTTGGCTGACTGCCATCATTCAGATACTTTTGAAGTTCAAGCCAAATGTCTGCTGCAATTGCAGGCGTCCTCACCTGCTCAGTTGGCAGCTACTCTACTTCTAAGTAGGATGAATGTATTCAAACAAGATCCATCAACCCTTAAAGTAAATAGACGTGCGCATCTACAATTATGTTCCCACAAGTCAAGTGTTCATTATGTAAATCGCAACAGAAGAAGGATTGCACAGATTTGCACAGACAAATTGTCACTCATTTTCCATTAAAAATATGCAATTATAAAATCATCTAACGAGTAAATCAGCTAAACTAGTTTTAGTTGAGATGCTGCATCGGCTGCAAATCCACAACAAATCACCCTTGCAGTGGCTCTCCTACTCATATCTATCCAGTAGAGATGTGAGGGACTATTGACGGTAGAAAAATGAAGAAATGGGATGTTTGGTGAAAAAGGCGCTTGCTCATTCAACATGCCACTCAGATTGCTGCTTATTGCCAAAGCTTGTAAGGATACAGCAGTAGCAATGGAAGCAATGCCTAGTGCATCAACTGTACTCGCATCCAATTCCACCTTATTGTGAATCTGTCAATTTAGTGAACATTTAGATTCGAGAATTAATTGCACTCCTTCAGATTCAAGTCTCTTTTTTAAAGAATTACATCATTATCATAACATGTGCTTTGAAAATACGCCTCGACGCTGCTTCACGCCACGTCCTTTTAGGTTAGGTACCCAAGAAATCGCAATCATCCACATAAACCTTCCTCTTATTTACAGCACACCTCTAGACCAAGTGTCATTGCTGGCGCTAACATTGGCGATTCACATGCGACTTATTCAGTGCACACACCATCGTAGTGATCGCATATAAGTGATACTGAGAGGGCGCAGACGGCCGCCGATATGGGACCATGAAAGAGTAAAATACATCAAAGAAGCACGTTACACTAATTCAAATGCAGCATTGTTTGTTGCAAATATTTGGTTGTTACGAGCAAATATATCTCTTGAATACATCGCGACTGTTCAACAATGATGCAGGCCTAAGGACGAAGTATTTGTTGTTCAAACAAATAAATCGCGATAGAAACGATCAAGTTCTACCGAAAGCATTATTAAGCATGAGCAAGGACAAGAAAGTCAGCAAGATAACCCCCTAGAATAAGATTACTCCTTCTGAAATGCTGTGTGGTGGATTGTTTGCATTGACACTTGGTGCAGTTAACCTCAGAGGCTTGCAGGCAAAGTGGAAAGTTGCTTAGATTACAGCGTTTTAGACTTGCATTTCTAGGGGCTGCCTCTTTTAGGACCATCACCGCCAACATTCCGTAGGTCCCAAAAATCTCGCTCTCGCGCAATGCAACAGATGGGTCCGCATCACCGACAGAGGGCTTACCAGTGCACATTCAGCAGTGTGCCCTCCTAAAATTCGCGTGCACTACATTGAAGAAGTAAATGCGGGAGGGTGATGAGAAACTAACTTTGGATAATCAGGAGAGCTAGAGAAAATTATCTTCACGTTGGTGGCAAGGAATGCAACACGGAGGCCAAGAGCGTTTGACAGTGCAGACCGAACCAACATGGAATTGTCCCCACTCAATAATGTAGTGACGTGGTGGTGCTCAGTTGTGGACTGTGATGGTGGTCAGAAGTGTTAAGTCGACTGATGTAGAGGTGTAAATCACCATATTTATCAAGGCTTTGAGGCCAAAATAGCACGAGGAGAACTATGCCAGTGAAGTGGAACACCTGGAGGTCATAGCGATAGGTGGTTGTTCTGTCTAAGACGCTGTTAGAAATGTGGTGTATTTTGTGACCCAGACAGTAAATGCTGGCTCGCCTCACACGTGATACCACGTGATGGACTGTCGTTATTGTCTCACCTACATCGACAGCTCACCGATAGCTGCACGATGCAACAGATGGAGTTGGAGGCAGTTTCTATGCCTGCAAAAGAGGTTTTACACCAACTCACTCCCTTTCTCACCTAACGCTTCCGTTCCGCATTAGCAAGTGCTTTCTGTGCTTCACCTACTCGAAACTGTGCCTCTCCTTATGCTCCAACTTTAACGCATGGCAACCTCTGTGTACAGTTATTTGCAATTTCTTCGTCTAATAATGCAGGTTTCATTTGTGCATCTACTCTTCGAAATGATGGCTGCAGTGCAATTACTTGAGGTTGGCTTCTGTCTTGCGGCCGAATCGCCTTCACTCCCACTCTGCTGAAATGATGGACCTTGGAGAGCAGGCAGTGCAACAGGCAAGCACTTAACCTAGTGGCAAAAGGAGACAAAGCCAATGTCCACTTCGGCTTGAATGTAACAACTAGCAGAGGAATCAGTGGAGGAAGTGTGCGAACCTCAACTGTGCCTTGCTAGTCAAATGAGATGGCTTGAATGAACTACCGATTGCTTGCTTAGAGACAGGGAGCATTACGTGGAGAGGGGGATCCCCAGACCCGGTTGAATGGAAGAAGCACTGCAGACTGGTAACAACGATCCGCGTGTGGTGCTAAAAGTGCCACAAAGGCCATCAAATGCTCTCATTGGCAAGAAGTGGCGGATGTGTGCTACATGAAGTGGTCACCGAGTTGTGGCATGCATCAACATCAACGCTACGTGTTTTGTCCATCTTCCGCCTTAATTTGGCGTCGCGACTCAAGTCGTGGCAAAAAATTGCACCGATTGACAAGTTAATGAAGTTGTCAAATGCAAAGCACGCCACCTTCATGACATAGACTCGATGTTTGCACTGATTTTGCCATGGGATATAGGGAATTGCAGAAGTAAAGATGATATTCTATCAGGTGATCAGTGATTTTCGTCGTCAAATCAGAGCAGCAATGCAGAAGGTTGAAGAAACCGAAGTACTTGATTTGCAGGAATGCGGTTGAAAAACGTCTTTTTCGGTGGCATGTGGGACACTGAGGCGGCACCAGCAATCACCCACTTTCTCTCAAATCTTTTCCCTTACCTGAATGTTATGCCGCTTTTCCTTCACCTACCCATGATCTTCTGCCTGTGCGCTCATCAGTTGGGACCTGCGACTGCAGTGGTCACAAACCGACCACTGCTCTTGAGTCATTTGCCGCTAGTAGTAGTATGATACAGAGGATTTGCCTTTAAACCCACAACCCTGTTCTTCATTATCGCTCTCATCCTATCCCTAACTTGGAAAACTCTTGGCATTAAAGTCGTTTTGCACAAACATGTCAATGAGTAGTTGCAATATTATGGAGTAGAGTTTTACGAGTCATGCCTCCTCATGAATGAGTATCAACGAAACGGGAATCTCGATGACGCTTCAGCGTGTTGTAAGTTGAACCCAAGTAAAAATCATGCGCTTAAGACGTGCTTAGCAAGCACGATAGAAGAAGCATGATGAACGTGGAATCTCGACACTCTAAACTGTGTCAACAAACTGCCCCACATCTCATGGGAATCAACTTTTACTTCTCCTGAAGCGTCGATTACACTCCTGCAGGGAAAGGTATAGCGGGACCGCCAAGTTTTACCTCCCATCCCACACCAATGCGCTATTGTGGGCTGTCGCGCCAAAGTCCTCCTGCCTTTATAACAACCAAGCGACTTGGTATTCATATCAGCACCTTACCTCACTCGCATTGTTCATTAGTTTGTTAAACTTTGCCACAACCACTGAGTTCTTTCACGCCCTTTGAGGTACTCGTATGAGATGAAAGATGGACATGGGTTGAAAGAACTCCTCTTCCTCTCACATTACTCTGAGACTGTCAAAAGTCGTCGCATTTATGGGAAACAAACCAATAAGAGCTTATCTCGCACCACCACTAACGTCTGCGTTCCCAGTCTCATCTCACTAATGACTGACGCGGTACAACTTTGTCTGTTGGAGAGATTGGAGGATGGAAAAGGCTGGTGACGTCAAGATGGCGACTCCTTAGGAGTGGTGTGTCAATATTAACATGACAAGCGTAGGCATGGATTTTAATAGCGTCCAACATTCCCTGTTGTTGACGAGCACTTTTTAGGCTGTGCAGGGACATGTAAAGTAACAAGTGATAAGGGAGAATTTCATGTAGCATGTAGCTATCACAAGTCTTTAGGCTGGCCATGCCATGTCCCAACTTTCATATTTATTCTGTGTGCATACACATTCCTTCCTTCATCTCTTTCTACACAGACTTCGTCGGCGGACATCAGCCCTTAAGGACAGCAATGGGTCAAACCGAATTGTTCGCTCTCTCCATTTGCTCTTTCAATAGCACATAGGTCATCCAAAGAAATCACGGCAACCAATCAGATCCGTTTGCTTTGCATGCCATTCCTGTAAAGCCTGTGCTTGCTCGAGCACAATCACGATCAACGCCTCCGACACGACAGGCTTCCGTGTCGACGACAGTGTTTCCGCTGTCTCTTGCAGCAATCTCTACTGTGTAAGCTCCTCTCTGCAGTTCACATGCGATGCGCCACTTGCATAAACTTACGTTGCGCAGGAGGAAAGGCACAAGGTTTGGCTGGTCCCATTTCGCTCACAAATGTGTCCCTTTGAAACACCGCGAAAAATTTGGAGCCTTGTGAGCACACATTTGACCAACCTAAGCACTTCCAACTTCCTGAACTAGAGTTGCCACTTTATGCTTTATTAATTCTACATGCAAGCAATGTTGTCGCCGCCTTATCTTCTGGGGAGCACGATGCATGTAGACCTCGTTGGGATTTTGAGGTATTTCCAAACCAGAAGTCCGCCTCCTCGACAAGCGGCACTTCCGTCAGTGTCCACTGGAGGTTTCGGTAAGTCATGTATCCTCTATTGTTGACGAATCTATTCCGGACTTGGCCGTAAATCGCATTAATTTTTTATACCGTCCGTTAGTGAATATTCGAGTAGTCCATTTTGCTTAGGTGAAAAGTTACTCCCTCAAATTAAGTAATGCTTATCTTTTACGCTTAAAGTCTTCAAAGCTACTTTCATTCATAAGAAGCGCAGAAGCAGTGAAGAATAATAAAATTGCTTGGTTAAAAAGTGCCTAACATAAAGGATCTTTTAAACGAAATGGCACGCTTCGTAGGCAAAGGAGGACTTGGTGTCGTTGGAGTGGACAGAAACACAATGCACAGTTCAGCCAGTCGTCAGTCGGTTTGTTGCACGTCATCATGGGCAGCGTGTTCAAAGGTGCCCATTCCTAACTGATTCCCAACAACTATTCATTTCCCTTCCTAATGTGTACGTGGACAAAGTCCTTCAAGTTATGTCCGCGTCTTCGTTTGGTGAGACTGCTGTTGCAGTCGACTCCAACACAATCACCCACTGCCACATTGTGTGCAGCGCAAACGCATCACCAGCCAGTCACTTGGTTCAAGTTAATGAAGAAAATTTACCACCCACCTTCACGCTCACCTAAAGAGCAGCACCAGTGCCATTTTCACTTCAATACACACAACATCATACACATCTTGTGATGCGGAGCCTCTGTGCTGCACACCCATCGCACCAGAAACGACCAATTTTGCAGTGCGCACTGTAATCAGCAATAAATTTACATTCTGCACGCGTTGAAGCCACTCACAAGGCTAAGTAGTAGCAACATGCCACTTCTTCAGCATCGATGTAGACTTTGCCTTACTCCCAAATGGACTCACCATTTGTGCCACCAACAACCAACTGTGACCCAACAAACAATATAAAAACATTTCCATACCACCTGAAGCAGAATACACTCCGTAGCCATCATACGGTCATTCATATGGGCTGCGACCAACAGCCCCCCAGCCCGCAATCGAACACCTCCATCACTAACCAAACGTACGTACTACAACAGAGCCTTCAGCTCTTCCCCGCCCCATCCCGCTCCCCTAAGACTAGAGGAGAAGCCATATTCGAATGCAATACAGACATGTATTTACCACACTCACCACTGGCCGAAGGCGCAGCAACTAGGCAACTTTGCCTTGTCCACTACCACCCTCCGTAGTCCTCTCGGTAACAGTGTTGTCCCGTTGTCGCCAGTCTACCCTCATCCCCTGTGGCAGAGTATGCAAATTCTCTGGGGAATAATAGTCAAATGTGCTCATCATCACGCCTATCCATGACCATCAGAGCAAATGTCCACCTCGAAGCAAAATAGTCAAACTCCCGTCAACGGTTCGTCCCCGCAACCTTTAAAGTGACAGAACAATTCAGCTTTGGCATGTCTGCCAGTCTGAAATCGAATGCAAGTCTAGTGCCAAGAGCGACCATGAATCATACGCAGGCCCATACACATACAAGCCCCACAAT